>JAGGAV010000024.1:0-69561 GCA_017657295.1 Termitomyces sp. DKA64 | reverse complement strand
CAGCCTCCAGCTTAGTAGTCATAGGTACTTAGTCATCAAGTAGCCTTGTAGTATAAAGGCAGACCTGGGGATAGAATATCCCCAGTCTGGACAATAGCATTGCTTCTGGGTTTATTCACTAGCATGACTGTGAGCTCAGTCAGTGCAGCCCCTTGCCTTCTGCCTTGCCCTCTGCCTTTGCCTCTCATTGGATGCCCACCTCTTGCTTGCCATGCCCTTGGCCAGCTCACTTGCTGCTTGCCTCTTGACAGGAGTGTCAGGTTATGAGTGGTGGGCTTAGTTAGGACTATCTATGGCTGATGTCCCCTTACAGGCCAGTTTCAAAGTACTGGATTATTGGGGTCAAACTGGAGTAGTGCCATGTAGTGGTCAAAGGCAATGCTCTATAAATATGAGGTGGCAAAGGCCACCCATGAGCTCTCAAGCTGGAAAGTTATAGGCTCAGCTTGGAACATTGTGAGACATTGTGTCAGAAAGGTTCTCCATTTATGGGGGTCACAGCCATTAAAGGGTTCCAGTTTCTGTATGTTGAGTTTGCCTTCCTGGGCCAATGTATTGCAAGTGCTATCCTGGGTGTTCTGGGCTGAGGGCAGGGGTCTGGCATTGTAGTAGTAATAATAGT
This sequence comes from Termitomyces sp. DKA64, assembly GCA_017657295.1. Taxonomy (NCBI): domain Eukaryota; kingdom Fungi; phylum Basidiomycota; class Agaricomycetes; order Agaricales; family Lyophyllaceae; genus Termitomyces; species Termitomyces sp. DKA64. The sequence goes on along the minus strand of JAGGAV010000024.1, from coordinate 68,939 downwards.
TATTCCTGCCTCCATGCTGAGGGGAAAATGTATCCATGGCCAGGTTCCAGACACCTGGAGGTTTGTCATAGGGAGATCCACCACTTAGGAGTGGTCTGATATTGCCTAGGGGCAATCCTAGGGCCCAACAGAAAAGGGTGGGTCCTCTGGGGGTCAGCAGTCCTAAATTGTTGTTAGCATTGAAGGGTCAGCTTGGCAGGGGGATCAGGAGAATGGGAGGTTGGGGCAGCCTAGGAGGAAAGGTGGGTCAGAATGCTCCAGGGCCCATAGGTTAACATAGGGGGTCCAGGGCATTAAGGCAGGGCAGTGGTGCATTTCTGCAGGAGGTATGCAGGTCAACATGGGGAGGTCAATCCTGGGAGAGTCCTGGGGCTCCTTCCTGAGGGACAGGTTTCCTGCCAGGGTTTTCCAGCTCATTAATGTAAGAGAGGGTGCAGGTGGAGGCAAGATCATTGTTGGCAGGATTGGGTTGGGGAGGTGCCTGGGTGAGCAGCTCAGGTTTGGTGGGCTGGTTCCAGGTGCAGAAAGTGCTGAGAACAGAGTATGCCCAGGAGCATGCCAAGAGGTCAATGATATGGGTGGCAGGTTAGTCAAAGAGTCCTCTGATGGAGTTGAGGGCCCTCAGAATATCAGATGCAGTGTTGAGCTCCTCCTGTTAGCAAGGAATAGGAGCCAGGGCTTCAATCCATGCTCTGACCAGTTCTTCTTACTGTACATGGAAGGAGCAGGTGAGGACCAATGGGTCCTCAAATCATTGGAGGTTTGGGCTGGTGTGGATCCTCTTGACTAGGGCACATAGTTTGTCCCAGAGGTTGGCATCTACCTTGAGGATGTTCTTTATGTTTTCAGGAAGGGTGCCTTGTTGGTAGCATTTGTGAAAATCAAGGAGACAATCTGCCCATTTCTCCAGAGTCTCAGAGATATCATGATGTCCTAGGCTGACAAGGAGGGCACAAGTGTGCTTGGAAAACTCTGGAGGGGAGATGCAGAGGGAGCAGAGGACCTTGTTGCACTGTTAGACATAGGCTTTGACCCATTCTGTCTGCCCATGGAGGAAGGTGGAGTTTGGATAGGAAGTACAGCAGGAGGTCAGGGCCAAGAGAGGAAGTAGTTGTCAAGCTATTCTGGTGAGACTGGGGCCACAGTGGGGACTGGGTAGGCATAGTAGGGTCCTTGGGCAAGGAAGGCTGTACTAGCCAGGGCTGCAGGTGCCCACATGGCCATTGGGGTCTCAGGCAATCCTCCAAGTAGCATGTGGGAGTAGGTCTCTTCAGCAGTGTACATCAAAGGGCCTTGCCAGTCCAGGGGTATTCTCTGACTGATGGAGGGGCCATAGGATACCTGGTTCTGATCTACCACTCAGTATTGGGGGGCCAGTGCAGCATAGCAATCAGCAGGCATGGTTGAGTAGAACAGGGCATAATGATTGTTGGGTACTGACCTACCATAGACATCAGTTAGGTAGCTGGCAGGTGGGTATGCAGGATTATACATAGACATTGAGAACATGGTAAGGGAGAGTCTTGACATTATGTCAGGTTCTGCTGAACTCAGGGGCTCAGATCCACTGGGTAAGTCCTTACTAGGTGGATGCAACATCCTACACATATAATCTGTGCTCTGGCAAGCTCTGGACACAAGAAACTGATGAAGCAGGGCCTAGGAAGTGATCCAAGTAAGTTCAGGGAACTCTGGAGGTGTGCAAGGGGTAGCATGAGCAAGGGGCAAGCACCAGGATGTAAGATACAAGGTTCTGGGGGTGGCTATCAAGAAGGCAGGGATGCCAGGGGTCATGCAACTGAGGGGAGTGGGACCAGGGATGAAGGGAGATTGGATACTAAATGATAGGACCTTGAGGGGAGCTCAGAAAAGGGTCTAAGTAAGTATACAGGGTTGTGGGTAAAGGTACAGGAACATGGGAATGGAAATAGAGGCCAGAAATGAAATTGAGATAGAGTCAAGACAAGAGAGGCAAACAAGACAAGATGGAAATGAAATGAGACAAGATGAAATGAGATGAGAACAAAACAAGACAAGACAGGAACAAAATGAAATTGGGACAATACCAAAACAGAGAGACTGGAACAACAAGGGCACTGAGATAATATCAAAACTACTGTAACTGATATTACTCTATGACTTAAATACTGATGGGGGACCTTCTCTGGTGCTGTAGATCTAAAATTTGGGCTCATTGGGGCCACACAAATTTGATGGGTGTTTGTTATGATTGTCTGGGTGCAGGGAGCATCCCAAGACTGGTGGGTGGGTTGTGGTGATGCTTTGACACAGATCTGTGATGCATGATGCATGCTGGGAGTTGGAAGAAGTATCAGGGTTACCCAAATTTGCAGCGGAGGTTGAGAGAGTGATTGGGCATACCAGGAGAAGCACTGGGGTTTGCTAGAGAAGCATCAGGGTCTGCCATGGCAGGCACCAGGGGTGGGTGGAGGTCAGAGGGGTTTGAGAATGGGGCTGGTGTGTGCTCTAGGCTGTTGGGGTTGCTCAGGGTGAGGTCCAGGGGTCTGTAGGTGGGTCATGACATAATAACTCCTCAATTTGTGTTCACAAGTTAGTAGAACCACTGAAATTGCAACTGGGAACCATCAGAAGTAGGTTAATGGTGCAATTTGGTGGCAATGTAAAAGTGAAGACCTTGGTATTGCAGACCTGGGACTATGTTGATGTGGCTAACTTTGATTGCTATGATATGATGATAGGGGCACCATACATGCAGTAAAACAAGGTTATGCTGGACTTTATGAGGGACAGGATGGTTGGTGCTGTGCCTATGAGAGCAGAGTACACAGTGTTGGCAAGACACACATGGCTGATTGCAGTGATACTCCATGGTGGAGAAGCACCATGATGAAAGAGACCAGGTAAGTGGTCTGGACAGGAGCTAACTATGAAGGATGTTCTGAAGGAAGTGGCTCCTCATTCTGAGTAGTGCTCTTCAAATGTTTGATGTAAAATAAGCCTCAAAATTTATATGCTTGATCCCTGCCATGAAAGGTTTTTCAGATATTGGGTTCTCATGCCAAAACAGCATTACTGACCTTTCATGTGTGCCTTTATTCTTTTCTTCCTTTTCACACAATTGTTCTGCAATTCTGCACTGCAAGTGCTTTGACAACCTATTGTAACCAAGTTTCCAGTTTGCTTTGGCCTTCTTCCAATCCTTCCATGAGCAGTCAAGCATACAGTGAGTGTAACATAGTTACAAGTTAATAGAGTTCAGATTGTTATTCACATGAGTGAATCAGACATTGTCTAGATTTCTACTATGTGCAAACAACAAAAACACTTTACATAAATATGAAAGTCCAATTCATGTCAGAAAGTACATGGATATCCATATACTTTACTGTTATACAATATGGCATACCATCCATTGCAGACCCCCCTTTGAGATTGTTAACAGTCTTGACAGTATACCAGACTCCATTACTGGAAGACAATCATTCATTTTCATATTGTTTTTTTGGTGGGCACCTTGTACACTCCTATAGCCATCTATCTGCCCAAGTGTATTGTTGTAGATTTGACATAAAGTGATGGAACACTCTGCATTACGTAGGTGGAGGGTAGACCATGCCATATGTATATATGTGGTTTACCCATTCCACTGGGATTCCACTGGGATCTGGTTTTGCAGCAGAACATGCACAGCATTTTTGTTGCCAAAGTTTCGTGACACATCTTTTGGTGGGTGAACTTTGTGGCACTCAGAATGTGGTCCTGTAAGAGGCTGGAAACAGCCTGCGGGAGTTATGGTTGCTGTAAGCCTGCACAGGTTCTATGAGTTCCCTCACTCAACATTGTGGGCATCTCAAATGTATGTCCCAAGCAGATCTGGCACACAGCCATTCATCTGCTTGCCATGCCTTGTGATCAGAAGCTCACTCTCATGCTTCTTGTTGTCTTTCTTCTTATGCTGTTGCACAAGATACTGTCTATGCCTGAGTCAGTTCAGCAACAACTCCCCTGGACAAACTTCCTTCTCTGACTCCAATCCTGAGCTTTCCCTGTAATTGCTCTTGTTTTACCCAGCTACCTTCTGCTTACCACCAGCAATGGTCAGATGGCTCTCAGGCTGCAGATTAGTCAGGACCAGAACCATGTAGTATTCCTTAGAGAGGAGTACACAACTGCTCTGGCCACAAGAATTGCAGGCTGGCAGCTCTGGCCCCAAAAGGAACTCCTGCAGGGAAATCCTGCATGAAAGTTTGGCCTTGTCTTATAGGCCTTTTCAGCCCGCACCAACACAACCGAGTTGCAACAGGGGGGGAAACTGTGTGCATTGACATGGCTAACCCCCAATCTGATGCACTGGACACTAATAATACTTGTGATGGCAAGCATGAATACCACTGCCTCCAAGTCCTCATCTCCCTGTTTCACCAACAGTTCTGACAGGGACCCCTCAACTGATGCCACCATCACTTTCTATAACATTGTTGACCTCTCCACTGGTACTGTGATCTCTTCTTGCTGCACTACTATCTTATCTGGGTAACTCGCTGCTGGCATTGTCCCCACTCTCAGCTCTTGTTGCCCTGCTTCTAAAATTTTTGCCCTCTTGGGCTCAACCACAGACTCTTCCACAGGTGACTGTACTTTGTGCTTCTGTACATTTGATAGCTGTTGTAATTCCAGCTGATGCTGGTAACACAAGCTCTCATTGTTATTGAGCAATCCATTAATTATCATCATGGCAAGCAGGTTGTACATGAAAAACAGCTCTCAGTCGGCACTGAGTAGCCTTCTACCTCCAATCTCTGCAGCATACCTACCACCATTCATCCTCTGCAGTTCATCTGTCTCCCTTTACATTTGTCCTTGTAGCTACTAGTCGTGGCCCTAGGTATCCTCAGCACCTGACAAGGGCCAGTACATGATTGAGGCAATCTTGCCTCAGAGTGTGATTTATATTAATCTTAACACTGGTGCTTCTGGCCATGTTATCCACAGCATGAGCAGTTGTGGTGGAGGTGAGGGCCCTAGCAGCCCCCCATAAATTACGACAGAATTACAAACCCTCGTCAACTCTGAAGGACTATAGAGGCCTGACTAACTAGCTATCCTTCCATGTCCACATTTTTGTTCTCCTGCGGCTCCGACTCCTCGGCCTGCTGCTCTACACCTATACTTCCTGCTGGGCGCCATACACTTCCTGAAGTTGCCTTCCACAGTCGAACACGTCCATCGTTCCCGGTGGACGAAAGAACCGTGCTGTACATCAGCTCAACTTGACGTCAGCATGCAGAGACAAAAATCAAACTCACCCTGTGATGTTCCATTCTACTCTACCAATAGCCGACCTTGAAAATGACGCGCATCTCCGTAAATCCATGAATGTCTAATGAACCAGAGCCCCCTACTTGTGTTGATCGAAATCAGCGACGACATTCGCAGTCCACTTGCCCTCTTCGTCATCATCTTCCCCATCAAGATCTTCGCCTGGTTTGACGCGCCAGATACGAACGCGACCATCACGACTTCCAGTAGCAATGAGATGATATGAGCGCCCACACGATGGGGCCCATGAGACAGAGGTGACAGCAAAGGCTGGTTGAGTAGCTAAAACACCTTCAACAGTTAGCGCATTGCTTTCATGCGAAAATGAGGATGTCTGTGGAGTAGGGGCAGGGTCAAGGGTGAGGATGACCGTAGGCCGGCGAGATGGAGAAAGTTGGACGATCTATTAGATGTTCAATTGGGCTTTCACTTCGCGTAAGCTATACAGATATATGCACACCTTTACGATACCATTGGTTCCAGAAGCAGTAGCGATAAGCTCGCCCCAGTATCGGTCTTTGCACCATGAGATACACCAGCCACCATCTGCTTCGCGATTGCCTGAGCCTGGACGCATCGAAGTTTGTGGAATCGGGGTCACGCTTTGCTGAAGATTCTGTTGTAAAGCTTGAGTGACAAGAGAAGCGTTGGTGCCATCAAGTGTCGCGTTGGTCTGTGTTGGCGTGGCTACAGCAGCGGTATGAGCACGGGTGTGGAATGATGGAGATCCAGATGAAGAGAGGTTTTGCACGTCTAGTTCTTCAGAAAGCTGCCAGGTAGATATTGAGGGCTGCTCGAGGCACTCGTATATTCGCAGTGTATTATCGGACGCGATTGTTGCCTTTGAGTAATGATTGACGAGAATGATTGTTCGGAGCTTAGCACTCACCAGCTTGAGCCCAAAGTGATGAGGTGCAAACTCTACCGCTCTGACTGTTCCCCGTGCATCCGTCAAAACTGCTCTCTCGATCCAACGCGAGGTCGAAGGCTGAGACTGCGCCGATGTACCGCCGCTCCCGCTTCCACTTGTCTGTTGCGAGGATTCCGATTGTCCCGACGGTAAACTTTGCTCCCAGACCTTGACAGACCTATCGAACGATGAAGACGCAATTATAGAGCCAAATTCTGGGTGCGCCCAGCTTAATTTTGATACAGGCGCGTCATGAGCCTTTTTCTGTGAGTCTTGGGAAGCTAGCCATAGAGCTACGACTGCACACCTTCCAATCGTCTTCCACTGACCAGGAACCACTCGCCTCATCTAGATGCCATATTTTAATCCTAAATTGTAAATAAACGCCATACTTAAGCGTCCCGAAAAATGTGACAAACGCGCCCAGTGCTCACCGTTGATCCAAGCTACAGGTGGCCAAACGGAGACCATAGAAATCATAAGACGCGTCAGTCACCAGGTCGCTATGAGCGTTCTGTATCAGTCCGGTTTGTATCATCCTGGATGGCGTCGAAACAGCGTCGGAGTTTGTTTGCAAAGAACCTTTACAAACTACGGGCCGGGTCAACCAATCCATCGAACTATTTAGGAACCATAAACGAAGAAGCAACCTATTTATACTTTATCCTCATGCACCTTTAACGCGACTAGTTCAATGTGAGCCACTCTTGAGTTCGAACATCCACGGCACAACGGAGGCTATGTAATCTACTGCCAGAAGTTGCTCAAACGAGATTCTACTCCTTGCCATGGTCTGAGACTCCGACTCGGGATCCCGCTTGATCTCTGTAATGACCGAATACCATTCTGTCTCTATCATTCGCGTCTTCCTTGCATGCCTACTTGGTAGCTCCATGTGGAACTCGGTTTCTATTGGCAAAACTTGCAACTGGGCTCTCATTTTGAGCGACATAGTTGATTCGTGGGCCATTGGATTCGTAACCTCCATGACCCTGCAATCTCTCAGCGAGATTCTATCTCAGAAGTTCTGCGAGTAGGCAATATACTACCTTCAGTGAGTTGGTGCGTCGTCTGATCCATAGGCTTCCATGACACCTAGGGCCCAATAATAGACGGCTTCGTCCATTAATTTCTACTTCCTGAACCCTCGATGAACCTACCTCGAGTCGATAAAAGCTGCCTTATCATGCCTCAAATCCTCAGCAAAGATGAAATTTGCCCTCGCATTCGCCTCTGCTCTCATTGCGATCTCCCAGACCTCCGCTCTGATCTTAAGCAGGGAGAACACGACTGCAAACGTTGAAGTATTCCCTCGTTCTACACCTCTATGGGTGTCATCCTGAAAAGTTTTCAGGACAAAGCGGCAGCAGCAGCCTGCAGCGATTCAAGGTTTACTCTCCCTCTTTTGCGAGCCAACAATGGTGCAAGTGGGGATCACTTTTACACGACCAATGCTGATGAAATGCAAAATGCCATAACGAAATTTGGATACAAAGGAGAAGGTATCACAGGATACCTTTTTACTGTCTCTCAGGCAGGCAATGTTCCTTTATATCGCTTGTATCAGCCGTGGGTGCAGGATCATTTCTACACCACCAGTGCGCCAGAGAGTGACAACGCTGTTCGCCTTTATGGGTATACATATGAAGGAATTGCGGGTTTCTGCTACCCCGACACGTCGTGCGGCGGACTTCCATTGTATCGCTCGTGGAATCCTCCTGCAAATGATCATTTCTATACCATGTCCGAGGCCGAAAAGAACAGTGCGCAGGCAAGTGGATGGAACTATGAAGGGATCGCGTGTTATATGTACCCTTTTTGAAATTATGGAGTCGGTACGCCTGGCGTGTCAGATACATTTCTCTGCTCGCCACTGACATTCGAACAATTCAGTTCCTTGGAAGTAGATGTGGGACTCCTGGAAAGTCAGATAGCTCATTTTTCCGTTCATTGTAACCTTGTACAAGTGGTGACGACAATCACGCAGATTGATGATTGTTTTTAAGGCTTTTTTGGCGTCTCGCTGTGTACTTTTGTGCTATTTGAGCGAAGGGCTTCTTCAGCGACTGAACCCGATCGACCCTATCGCTAGTAACCAACATTATTGGGTACCAATGATGATATACTGATATAGCCCTGGCGTTACTTTTGAAAGTTTCTGTCGGATTATACTTTATGTGAAGCGCTCCGGCTCCAGGTTATCATATATCAAGAGTGAGTGTCGGGTTATATTCTGATTGAAAAGACTCGATTTGCTCCGCGAACATATGCCAGTTCTCAAGGGATATATAATCACCAACAGAGGCCGAACTCCACACATTCAATTCCCATCTAGACATTTCACGCTTCTCCGGGGACTGATCTCCTTCATATCACGAACAAGCTTAAGAAACCTTTTTACACTTCAGTCCCACTCATACAGCACGACTAGTTACAAGAGTTGACGCCACATTTGGCTTGCATCGTTCTATCCACGATTCCACGACGGAAACTTGATGGAGGCCATGTAAACCACTGAAGCCAGAAGTTGGACGTCAAAAGATCATTTTACTACGGCATGGAATCTACTCTTGCCGTAGTCTAAGGTTCCAATCCGGAATCCTGCACGATCACGTCTGATTGTGTAAGTGTAAACGACTGCGAGTGGACTTTCTTCACATCTTCTGCGCATGGTCACTCGAAAGGATGGTTTTTGCTTTTCATGGGCGCCTTACAAAGAAACAGGAAAAGGAACACAAGAGCAGAACTGTAGATGTACCCGCGAGATCTATGTGGAAGCAGCCGAAAACGTATATATTCAACAAGATGATCGGACAAAAGCAGAATTTATGAACAGGTAGGTCTTGCATGAGCATACTAGTCGTCGCCAATCTTGGGCGCGAGGTAGTAGCGGATATAGCCCTGACCGAAATCATACGATACCTGAGAGAACCGTCAGACGGGTGGGTATATGACTAGGCGTAAGAGGGGCTTACAAGAAGTGGTACTTCATTGCTCATCATGAATTGCACGCGGCTGGACAAGCTAGCGCTCTTTGAGAAGTTCACGAGATATTTAAGAGAAAAGGTGAGCGAGACGTGCGCATTCATCTCGATACGGACACCCTGGTCCTCTTCATCTTCCTCATCGGAGTCTTCCGCCTTCTTCTTGCCCTTGCGTTTCGATGACGAGGCTGTCTTAGCCTTCTTCGAGGGTTTATCGGAGCTCGACTGCGGATGGATTAGTAAAATATGTTACTGAATATGTAGCGCGAACCTTTTTGCGCTTCTTTCCGCTTTCTTCGCCCTCGTCCTCTTCATCCTCCTTCTCCTCCTCACCTTCATCATCCGAGTTTGCCCTGAACTCCTCGTCACCGTCCATATCCACATCACCGTCCCTGCCCTCTTTCTTGACTTTCTTCTCCTTAACTTTCTTTCCATCCTGCGCTTGCTCCTCTTCCTCTTCGTCTGCATCGACATCGACGATTTCGGCGTCCTCAGCGCCCTCTTCCTTTTTCGGCTTCTTGAGTTTGTTTTGGTTGACTTTCCCGATGGCACTCGAGTCACTCTGGCGCAAGAGAACGCTACCATTGGCAGCCTCGCCTTCGCTTGCAAAACGTACACCCTCTTTCGAAACTTCGATTCGCACGCTCTCGCCAAGGAGAGAGAGGTCGCGCACTATGCGCGTAAACTCGGATGAGGGCATCGTCACACGGGCATCATAATCCGTGTCTGGGATACCGAGAGTGTCGGTATCGATATCCATCAGTTTCATGTCATACTCTGCTATGCGGTCAGAAGCTGCAACGCGTCTGTCAGCAAGGAAAAAAAGTAAAAAGCCCGTTGAAGCATTGATACGTACACTTTGCCTCGTACACAAGATTGAGAACGTCAGCTTCGTCGGCAGCTTTGATGGTGCACTCGTCGTCATCCTTTGCGCACTTCAACACCTTTGTCAGACTGTTGAGGTTGACGCCGAGCGGCATAGGACGATCACAGCGATAGCGCTTAAACCCCGTTGCCTCTAGAAGAACAGACACGAGTGCAACATGGGAGTTGTCCATGGCTTGCAACGTGATACCTTCTTCATTGCAGTCGAAATTCGCGTCATTGACGAGCTCCTTGATGGCTGTTGGTCTCGATGAGCTCAGATTCGAAAGTATATCCTCACATACTTGCGCTTACCATCAAGGAGTTTCTTCAAAATTCCAGCTTCAGCGAGTTTGGCTTCAAGCATGATGGCTACGCGTCTTGGAAAGATGAAGAAGAATAGAGAGGGTTGTACACAAAACGCGTGACCGTCACGCGTCAAAGGGTGACCTCAAACCTCCAGTTAGAGCGGAGATTTAATTCGCGTTATGTCACGTTACTAGGCAATCCTTTGTCTTCTCCTTTTGCGTTTTCTCTTACTTTTCTTTGATTTTTCTTGTTCACTCCTATATCATTGCCACATTACAGTATCCTACTCATACCCTAAACACTGGAATTATTCCATCTTATTTCAATTTACACCCAAGAGTATCATGACAACACTATTCAACCGCCACATGAACAGCGATCTGGCGCACGCGACACGCGCTGCTCAGCGCAAACTGAAGCAACTCGAGATTGAGAAAGAACAGCGCATCGAAGAAGCAGAGGCACTGAGGATGACGGAGGTATAACCTATCAAATAATCATGGAACTCAAGTTTCACTCACTGACTCGATTGTGCAGGAACAACGTCAAATCCTCTGTAACTCTTTTAGGTCGGTAAAGGTCGAATTCAGTGATCTAGATGGCCTTTCGTGGTCTACAGTGCCGCAGAAAAGGGTCACTTCTCTAGACCAGTCCTTTGTGGTCCTCACCAATACCGACCTCGCCTCCTTTGGACCTCACGACACTATTCGTGCCTCTGCATCATCGCGGCCACGTCCTAGGACCAGCGATTCATCTCCTAGCTTATCTAGTCGCCCCTTTTTTCCCTCTCCATCAACTTTTCCCACCCTTAGACATGCACGCTCTTCCATATCACCGAGAGAAACAATGACAGCAATTCTGCGTAATCACAGAGCAGCCCGATCTCGTTCTCCTATCAAGGGTCTATTCCCTGAATATGGCTATGATTCTGACAGCGAACGGACAATTCGTGGGTCTGACCTGGACTTGGGCGATCGTTCGCGGTCCAAGAAGGAGCGCAAAAGAATTCGCATCTGTGAAAGGACGGTGAGCTTGCGAGGTGTTTCGTCTCCCTCCGCAGCCATGGTGTCTGCTCGTTCCGTCGCAAAGAAGCTGGCTAGTGCCGTTTTTTCAAGAAAGTTGGGTGCTGATGGCCCGGTCACACAGAAGGCAGGGTCTCAGGAGCCTGCGTTCGAAGAAGTCCCATCTCTGAGAACGACCGCTCACCCTGAGTACATAACGTACTCAAAGTCCTCGCCTGACAATTCTCAAGGTCCAGTTTTTCCGAAATCCGATACCCAGACGCCAGAGGCGCCCCTCTTCCCCGCCATTTCTAATCTGGGATCTGCAATTACGGTTGTATACTCCTTGCCCACCTCTAATGGTAATTAGATGTATTTTAATGTCATATCTTCTCAGTCTCTATTTCAATTGCATTACTCCTGTACTGTACCCTTCCACCCTTGCATCTCAATAATCGTTTCCTCACCCCATCGCCTCTGCATCTTGCGAATTGCATTGCCTAATACATCATTCATACCCACCGGAAGGAGATCTTTCGTATTCTACTTGACAATATTGTTGTAATTTGCCTTGCTCATTCTGTCTAAAATAGAACACTTGTTGCCTGACCGCGGTTGCTACAACCTGGTGCCCTGGGGACGATTCGTTCACAATATAAAAACGGTGAAATTGAGTCTCGATGGGACAAGAAAATTATAATATCAACACGCCATTTGTTTACAGTCTTGCAGCGAGACGATGATCAAGGATTTGCCCAGGTTCTTTTATCCTTGGTGAAAAACTGATTAAACAACACGATCAGGTATAGGACAAAGGAAAGACCCACTTCCTCGAAGAGATATCGTAGATTATTCACTCCAGTACGGGCAGCAGCAACCGTGTTTACAACGGTTTCAACGATCGTCTCTGTCGGTTTTCGTAAAGGCCAGCGAGCACTAGCGATGGGTATACATTCTCTTGTCTTGTACCAGTGGTCAAGTACAGCTTGTGAAGTGGGCCGTTGCCTAAAGTCGTGAGTCATCATCATTCGGATGAGACCGTCTAGGAAATCAAGATTGAGGTATTTCTACCAAAGGAAATCGTGTCAGAAACAGTATGAGAGCTGAAGATTTTAATATTACCTGTTGGAACTCTTTCCGAAAGACATTGCCAAGTGTGAAGACATCCAATTTGTACTGATCAAACAGAATATGGAGGGTAATTAGCTCAGGAGGTTCGTTGTCACGCCCTCCGACACCTTTGATGACGGGTGACTCGTCAGGTGAGAATCGAATTGAGCCGTCAAAATCAATGATATAATCATGGATGGGGTGGTCAATTCGAGAAAGAGGTTTGATATTTTTGTAGTCGTTGGGAGCAAGGCTACGAGATCAGAAATGCCAACCTTGAGGTAGAATGGGCTGTGCATCCATCATGATATTTACATTAGTAAGATCCCTGTGTAGTGTATCGAGTTCGAGTCAGGAACGAGAGAAAGTCATGACAGTACGTGTGAGCGACAAGATTGTCATGCAAGAATGTCAATTCCTGGAAAGGATTGGTAAAAGCCCGTGGGTAGCATTCGGAGGGTACCCACCTCTAATAACTGTGTGACACAATTGACAAGTTCCCCATGAAACCCAACCTTCGTATCGTTGAACTCACGCAGAAGTGGCATAACCATGTAGGTGATCATAGGATCTTCTGGGTCCACAAAATTATCGAAGATCGGAGGGCAGTGGTTCCTGGAGTTAGAAAGCAACTCCCGGGGACGACTTGCAATAGCAATCTCGTCAGAAGTTTTGGTAATCCTCTTGATACACACTTGTCCGTGATCACCAGTGCAACGAGCGTCCATCACCATATAGATCTGAGTTCGTTCGATTAGTTGATTTACGGCCTTATCATTGCGTGCTAGATGACAGTACTAGGTGCATCCTCGCAGTACACCGGGTTTTTCGCTTTTGTACCTGGTGCTTTCCACGAGGCTATCCAATCAGGATAAAAGCGCGGGCACAACTCATCTCGGGACAACAGAACGTTACAGCAATCACACCAATGCTTTTCATATTTTATGATTTTGTCTGGGTCGACGAGGGAGAAGAATTTGTCATGAGGATTGGATTCCGGCGTCGTTATCCGGCAGGGTAGAGCTAGACTGCATTTGACAAAGAAAACGTTGTGTCCGCGCAGTCGCCATGTAAGAACGATCAGACCCTTGAGGCTTGAGGCCGCGTGGCCAGATCGCAGAGGTTTGAAACTCAACCCTACCTATGCATTCCTAAAGATTAATAAGGCGTAATTGATGATGGCATCAAAAGTATGTTATAAATAACTACTACTTACTGGCCAGACTGCGCGAACCTCCGAAATTCTATTATCTGTAATGGATTAAGAACCATCTCTGACAATCTTCAATTATTACGTCGGAGCTTCGCTCTCAGCGGCTGTCTAATAACGGTGGCTGTATCCTGCTGCAGCCCTCTTCCCGGGGCGCGTTTGCAAGTTTTCCAGAGAACCCTGCAAAAAACCGGAACTCTTTTGCAGCAAACCAAAGACGAAGCGCTGGTACTAGCATTTGTTATCTACGAATTCGAAACGAAGTTACGGACGTGCTTCCTTGAGTCCCTTCGTCGAGCGTTACAGCTGTTAATCAGAAACAATCAGACTGGAAAAAAGCTCCGTCAGTCTACGTGATAGTACCCATCAGTGTTCGAGCCTTCTTCGAGAGATCATTACCGCATCTTGTGGCTTGTCGAAAGCCATACAAAAAAGCACCAATCATGCCATCGACTTGAAGGCAAGGATTGCAGTGAGTGGTAGCCAGCCGTTGGCGTCTCGACCATCTTAGACCGCAAGTGAAGAGCAACGAAGAGCACGAAGGCCTTCTGATTCCTCAATGCACGATCGGTCATCTGTTCTGTCGGCTATCAGTTTCAACTCAGGTAGCTATAAAGTTACGAGATGTGTATTGCCCATCATTTCCACAAGGAACATGCGCCAATGGTCCTGACCTACCTGATGATAGTGACACTCAGCGTATACTGACTGACGCTTTTTTCTCTTCACACACCGTAAAAATACAAGTTTTGAGCTCGGTGTTGGAGTGACGCTCCGTATCTATCTAAACAAGCCGGGTCTCAATCCCGGTATACCTATCTTGTCGTATGTTTCTCTTTCCTTTTTTGGTCCATACCTTTATTGTTCGTTCTTGTTCGCCGATCTTATCATCGCGACCCTTATATCTCCGTACGCGCCCGACGGCGCACGACCCTCTTTATATACTTTGTTCCTTACGCGCTGCCCACCTCAGACGTGTCCATAACGCACTCTGAGGTGAGCATATTTACTTACATTGAACACATACATCATACTTATAGTCACCTAGTATATTTCCGACTATTCTAGGTGAATATAATTCTTAGACGTGTCCATAACGCACTCTGAGTATATTTCCGACTATTCTAGTCTATTACTCGGGGTTACTTAACGTCATTCTTCCAGGATCAAGACCCCTCCACGAAAACAGCGGATCCGAGATGGATTCCGAGTCAAGCTCAACCGTTCTAAAGTACCACAAGAACTGTCGGAAGGCGTGCTTGTTGGGCAACCTGTCTGTTAGCTTTCTTTCGACGATGTAGACATCCGCCGAGGGAAGATCTACCTTCTCTAGATCTCGAGTCTGGTATCCCTGCCAGTGGCAATAACGCCGCCGTTCGTCCTTGACGAGATCTCCCCACCGATCTATATGCTTTCGCGCTCGTCGCTTTCATTATTCGATGCTCTCGTGTTCATTGATTTCATATTCATTGCTTTCATGTTCATTGTGTGCGTTATTTAGATGTTGTCTCATCTCGTCCTCTCGCCGCATTGTGACATGCATGTCATGTCCTGACTCCATCCGATTTGTTTTCTGTATATGCTGTAGTTTTTATGCCGGCCACAGCCCCGTATATACAGCTACACCTTACAGTTTTCGACGGCCAATTTTCATTTCCGAAAGTATCAGTCCCGGAACCCAGATTGCCTCGTGCTAGATACACCTAGTAAGTCACTTTCGAGTCTCTAGATTTCAAAACTTAACGAACACGTGTTATCAGTTTGTCCCTCTGTGGGTGAATTGAGGAAAGGAATGCCATGTTGTTCGTCCACAGAATCATAGCCTTGGTCTCGCTACACGCGCTACTACATGCTTCTCTCGATGCTGCGATTGTTTCTTGATTTCCTGTAGGACTCTTGCCGCACATGCTGCTTCCTAGCCGTCCCCAAGATGACTTTTCGTTCTTGCTAAAAACATGTTGCGACATTTCACGGCAATGAACGTGATGGCGTATCTAGCTATTTTCACAACACTTATGGTCGAGGAAAAATGGATGACTGCTGGGGCATGTCCACTTCCAGAGCCGCGTTTTCACTCCAACAACGTCCAACCAGACATTGAATATTGAATATTTAACGGTGACAGTCTTGGCCTAATCCATCATTCACACCCATCGCAGGGAGATCTTTCACATTTCCCTTGTTAATACTGTTGTACTTTGTCTTGCCTACTTCTGCCTACAATATAACAATTGTTATCTGACCTCAAGCGTGTCTATTGAGGCTGGTGTCCTGAGGACGATTCATTCGCAATGCAAAATGGTACATTGAGTCTCGGTAATTCCTTCTGTCCCGGAGGAACAAGAGAATTACAATATCAACATGCCATATGTTTACATGCCACGAGTCAATAGTCTTGGTACAGTGTGACGATGATCAAGGATTTGCCCAGGTTCTTTTATCCTTGGTTAAAAATTTGAATGACAGAATGGAGGTACAGAACAAAGGAAAGACCCACTTCCTCAAAGAGATATCGTAGATTATTCACTCCAGTACGGGCAGCAGCAACCGTGTTTACCACAGTTTCAACGATCGTCTCTGTCGGTTTTCGTAAAGGCCAGCGAGCACTAGCGATGGGTATACATTCTCTCGTCTTGTACCAGTGGTCAAGTACAGCTTGTGAAGTGGGCCGTTGCCGGAAGTCATGAGTCATCATCATTTGGATAAGAACGTCTAGGAAATCGAGATTGAGGTATTTCTAACAAAAGAAAGTGTATCAGGAATAGTATGAGGGCCGAAGATTTGAATATTACCTGTTGGAACTCTTTTCGAAAAACGTTGCCAAGTGTGAAGACGTCCAATTTGTATTGATCAAATGGGATGTGAGGGGTAGCCAGTTCAGGCGGGTCGTTATCACGTCCTCCGACCCCTTTGACGACGGGTGACTCGCCAGGTGAGAATCGAATTGAGCCATCGAAGTCGATGATATAGTATCGGACGGGATGATTAATTCGAGGGAGAGGCTTTATATCCTCGTACCCATTCGGGGCGACGCTGGGCGATGCAAAATGCCACCCTTGAGGAAGGATGGATTGAGCATCCATCATGATATTGACAGTAGTCAAATCCCTGTAAAATGTGTGACGTCGAGCATTTAAGGATAGAAACAAGATAGTACGTATGAGCGACAAGATGGTGATGCATGAATGCTAATCCCTAGGAATAATCGAAAGAAGCCCGCAGAATGTAGCCATCGAGGCACCCACCTCCAATAACTGCGTCACACAATCGACGACTTCTCCCTGGGCACCAAATTCCGGATCATTGAAATCTCGAAGTAATGGCATAATCATGTAACTGATTGTAGGATCTTCTGGGTCAACAAAGCTATCCAAGACAGGAAGACAGTGATTTCTCGAGTCAGAAACCAACTCTTCAGACGTTAGATATTTCGCAATCTCGATTTCGCTGGAAGTCTTGGTGATCCTCTTAATACAGACTTTACTATTGTCAGCAGCGCGGCGAGCATCCATCACCATATAGATCTATATCCGTGAAATGAGTTTCTTTCACAAGCATTTTTGAGTCGAGAAGACTGCACTGAACTACATGTTCATGGGCATCTTCGCAATACACTGGATTCTTCTGCTTTGTGCCCGGAGTCTTCCACGACGGCGTCCAATCAGGATGGTAGCGAGGGCGCAGTTTATACCCGTGAGTTAACAGAAAGTTATATCGATCGCGCCAGTGTCTTTCATACTCCTTGATTCTTGCCGGATAGACGAGGGAGAAGAATACTTCATAAGGGTTAGACGCCGAGGCAACTTTCTCTGGCAAAGGAGAAGTGGAGCTGGCCTCCATTGGGGCAAAGAAAACGTTTTCACGTTATGGTCCTTCCCTCGCTGAAATTTGTGGGTCCCACCCCTTCTGGTCCTACTGGAACATGAGGATCAATCATTGACAAGAACGAGATTGATGGTTAGATCGGGCTCTGCCCTTCTCTTCCTGATCGCAATTGGCATGTCCTGACCACTCTAACGTCTGTGCTTAATAACGATCAGTATAAAAAGGGCTACTCGGATGGGCCGCGGCCCAGGAACGTTATAAATTCCCCCCTCTTAGCTTCTGCTATCTGTGATGGATCAACAATCAATGACGATCTTGAATTACTACGTCGGTGCGCTCACCATTGGCGGTGGCTTGATCACAACACTTGTGTTTTGTTACAATCGTCTTCCAAGAGCACGAATGAAGGCCTTTCAGGTGATTCTCTTGGAGACAAGGAATCTCTACCAACAAGTCAAAGATGAAGGTCTTGTCCCAGTTCAAATCACTGACGAGTTTGAGACGAGACTACGAGGGTGCACTCTACCTTTCCTGATTGTGCGAGCCGTCTCTGACAATAATTCACAGGTTGGAAGAGAGCTCCGTCAGTCTCCGTGATAGTACTCATCAGTGTACAAGCCTTTTACAGGAGGTGATTGCTGCCTATCATGGGCTCTCAACTGCGATACAAATTAGTATCAAACAAGCCATCAGCTTGCAAGCAAAGATCGCGGTAAAGAGAATCGCTCGTCCACATGAAAGCAATAATCTAATCGTAGACTCAGACTGCAAGTGGGGAACAAAGACGGATACGTAGACTATTAGATGCTCTCGAGGACGCCAATCAGACATATTTTCTGACAACTACCACTAACTCAGGTAACTGTGACTATCGACTCATAGTCGTGGGCTTGTAATGATCGATTTATCTCAATAATCTTTTGAGGCACATCTACCCGTGTCGAGACTGTCGACCTGCCTGATAATGGCGATACTCATCGTCCCCTGCCAGTGATTGATCTCATGCCGTGTTCTTCTTCAGGTACTTGGATGTTGCGAGTTTCGATCTCTAAACTCATGTTGTTCTTCCAGGATCAGGATTCTCTCACTACGACGGAACTATGCCTGGGACGGATTCCGACTCGAGCTCGACTGTTTTCGGTACTACGAGAACTGTCGGAAGACGTGCTTGTTGGAAAACCTGTCTGTTAGCTTTCTTTAGGCAATGGCGACATCCGACGAAGGAAGATCTACCTACTCTCGATCTCGAGTCTGGTATCCCTGCCAGTGGCAATAACGCCGCCGTTCGTCCTTGACGAGGTCTCCTCACTGATCTATATGCTTTCGCGTTCGTTGCTCGTTATTTAATGCTCTTGTGTTCATTGAATTTTCGTGTTCATTGCTTTCATTTATATAAAAACGCTGTCGCAACTTGTCATCTCACCACATTGTAACATGCATGCCATATCCTCACCCCATCCGATTTGTTTTCTGTATCATCTGTACTTATTTTGCTGGCCATAGCCCCGCATATACACTTATACTATTTTCGACGTCCACCTTTCATTTCCGAAAGTATCAGTCCCGGGATAAACCCAGTGAGTCACTTTCAAGCTTCTAGAGTTTGAATCTTGATGAACACGTGTAATCAGTTTGTTGTTTTGTGGGTGAATTCAGGAAACGGATTTCATGATGTTCGTCCACAGAATCACACCACACGCACTACTACATGCTTCTCGCCCTCTGGATGCTGTGTTTGTTTCTTGATTTCCTGTAGGACTCTTGCCGCTCGAGCTGTTTCCTAGCCGTCCCCAAGATGGTTTGTTGTTCTTGCTAAAAACTTGCTCACTCACGGCAATGAACGTGATGGCGAATCTTTTTATTGTCACGACACTTGATGGTCGAGTAAAAATGGAGGCTCCCGGGGCATGACCACTTCCAGAGTCGGGTTCAGTCTCACATCAGATGTTGAATTGAATATCCAATGGTGACAGTCTTGTCACGTGCCCCTGCGAAGCTGTGGCTCTGAAGCTCGAACTCTGTTATGCAGATGACTACTACGTACCTGTGTATCCCAGAAACCAGGTGTTCGTGTATGAGTAGAATTTCTTGAGTGGCCTGCTTCATGCTTCTAACAAAGGAGAGAAATTGTTACATGGTCGGCAAAGTTGGTAGTCGATCATAGAGAATGCTTCAGAGGAACACAATCTATCTTGCGATGTTCACCACCCCCCTAAGGGTCGTCTCTACGTAAATGAAGCTTCGAGCGCATATAAATTCGTCATAACCGCCAGCGTTCTCAAAAAAAGATACTGAGAATCTGGAAATGGAACACGCCGCAAGTTCAAGGGGCTGTCACTGCGTCAAGAATTGCTTGTATGTTCTTTATTTTCATCTTGAACTTGACCAAGGTGGAGGAATAAAAGACCGAAAGAGACCTTCAAAAGACGTTTTACTGTACATACATACATGATTTTAAACAGGAAGTCACAGGCCAACGATACAAAGACCCAAGGTCGAGGAATGAATACACAACATTTACATGACATAATGATATCTAAGATAAGGCGTTAGAACATGGACGAAGTCGGTCGACAAAAATGAACAAGAACAACAAAGCACCCTCAGACTCGGAAGTTTGTCCTGCATGGGAATAGGACATATGCTTGTCATTTTATTTGAGAATCATCGCAGGGTGAGAGACGAAGATGGAAAGATGTATGAAAGAAGAGAATGAATACTAACCTGGCTGACTGAACGACATATTTCGAGAGCGACGCTAAACTTCCCTATTCTACAAGACGGCTTTGAGTCAGTTTGACATTCTTGGCAGACGCGTAGGATGAGGAATTGCTTCAGCGGGTGGTGTGTGCAACGCGTATCAAGAGAGATTTCTTGAGCGGTGGTTCGTGTGCTGGACACTCACGCCATCATGATAGCATGGGACGATACTATCTATAATAAATATATGGTTAGCGTCCAAAGTGGGATTCAAGGATCGTGATGGGCAAGAAAAGAGGAAAAGAAACAGGCTCAGTTGGTGATGCATGTTTCGAGTGTGGATCATTGAATATGGAGAAACGTCACCAACTCGGAGATGGAAAATATCATCAACGCCATAGGAAAAGACTAGAGACTTACCTGCTGATTTTGACTTGCGAGAGTTAAAACATCTTTCTAGAGGGCGAGAAAAAATGACCAAGTAGGGTCTAGACGTGGAAAAATTGTCTGATTTATGCAGCCTCACATTCGAGCTCCGATTGAAACACACTGTACAGTTCCTAAAAACGTTTGTCCGCGCCAATTTAATGGAATGTTCCTTGTGGTCGACAACGTTCATGCCGGCAGCCTTGGTGAGTATTTTTTTCTTCTCGTTACGTCGAACTTTCTCGACATATGATGTCAACCTCAGTTCTGCTTCCGAATGAGAGCAACTAACCTCTTGTGGACAACCTTCTTACCAAAAACATTTTTCTGATCTTCTTTTGACTCGTTCTCTTTGCGGTCTTGTGCTAATGCTTTGCTCTTCAGATTGTATCATCGTTTGCTTACTGGTTTGGACATATTGCTCGCTGGGCTTAGTGTGAGTTTCTCCGCTTCTTTCTGAAATTTCATTCGGTTTTTCCAAGACGAAAACAAGTTCATCCATTCGTTGACTGTCATGTCCACTGTTCGAGCTTCGCGGTCCCCTTCATCTTGGTGGAGGTTGTGCATGCCTGTTCCGTTCTGGGACAGGTGCGTCGGGCCAGTTGTTCGTGACAAGGCGCGGCAGATGAAAACACCGGCTTCTCTGATTTTTTTTTTCGCGTCGTTCGTGATGATTAAAAGTAACCCTCTGCTGACCACTCATTTCTTCTAGTTTGTATTTCTTACAGCTCTGAGTATGTAGTCGTTTATGCCAATGTTGGGTCTCTGTTCTTGTACTAGTTACTCTGACTTAATCAATTTATTATGTGTAATTAACGGCTAAGTCATATTGGTACTCGCCTCGCTGCATGCACGATGTTGCATGCAGGTAGCCCTGATGACAGCATTTGTTACGAAATGTCACGTGTCCGTACTCAAACCGATCGACTTGTTACTGTTCCTCGCTCCTCACCGCCATGGACAGCGACAAGATGGCTGTTGACGCCATTAAGAACGATGAGCAGATACCTTCTGCTTCTGCAGCCCCGCAAGATACGCCTGCGATTGAGCCTATCCCAGACGCCCCAGCGGCTATATCAAGCACCGCCCAGGCAGTACTAATCCCCGAGGGAAGCAGGGAAGCTCCTGTGATCGGCGAAGATACAGCAACAATGGAATTCACGAAACAAGACCCTGCAGTTTTAGCAGAAGAACCTCCTGCACGGTCCGAAATAACCCCTGACCATCCTCAGCCAGCATCTCCCATGCCCGTCGACGAAACCCCCGTTGCTGGCCCCTCAAATCATATCGAAAGGCCCCAGCTCGTGGAACCTCAGGTTTACCCTAATGGTACTCTCAACCGTCCTCTCAACGTCACTGATGCTCTGTGTTATCTTGACGCCGTCAAAGTTCAGTTCTCCGAGCAGCCTACTGTCTACAATCAGTTTTTGGACATCATGAAAGAGTTCAAGAACGAAAAGTGAGTTTTTGTTCTCCTCGTTCAGGTTCTTTGGCACTTCAAACGTCGTGGCGTGCGTGTACGCTGTCGGTATGATTATAATTCTCCATTTGGCGGGGCGCTTTTTTGTTCTTGTGCCTCATGCTCACAATGTTTTCTCATCTCGTCACACAGGATTGACACACCAGGTGTCATAAAAAGTGTATCTCAACTTTTCAACGGTCATCCATCACTCATTCAAGGATTCAATACTTTTCTACCCGTGGGATATCGCATCGAGTGTTCGGATGACCACACTGGAGGCCTCATCACCGTCACTACGCCTACAGGCCGACAGATGCAGACGACGAACAACGGAGGGACAAGCCCTATAGTCTGGTCGGAAATGTCAGCGGATGGTGTTCCTCTCCCACCACCTCCTATCGACATGCCCGCCGGCCAGCCGCGTGCAGCTGCAGCGTCTCCCGCGCCTATCACCTTCCCCGTCAACGGCCAAACCATGGAACCAGCGGTCCAGTACGTGCAGAAAATCAAGCAACGCTGCGACGCAGAGACGTATCGACAATTTCTGGACATCCTCTCGCAATACCACTCAAATCCAGATTCGATCGATGAGGTAATCCCATGGAAAGCTTCTTAACCGGATAACGCCGCTGAGATTCTTTTCTGCTGTTTCTATCTAGGAGGAGGTTTCCAAGCAAATTGCTAAGCTTTTCAAGGACGCTCCAGATCTTCGTTCTGATTTTAGGATTTTTATGCCTGAGAGAAGTCAATCTAACCTCGATGATCCTTCGCCTGAAAGAAGAGGGACGCCGTCCGCGGAGAAGGGCAAGCGGAAGCTCGATAGTGTTGCGAACAACGCATCGAATCTGCCGCAGAAAAGAAAGCGGAAAGTTGTCGAAAAAGGCGAGCGAGAACGGGAGAGGGAAAGGGAGAGAGAGCGAGAGCGAGAAGTGGTTTCTGTGCGTTCAACAGCTACTAGCGGCAAGGTGCGCCGTTTAGCGATCTCTTGAGGTTAATTGAATATGCTGATTCGATGCGATGTAGGTAAAGAAAACCAAGCATGCTGTCGGACAGGATCTGACTCCCTCATCATACGACAAGATACCCCCACCTCCATCTCCGCGCCGTGTCGCTCAAGCGCCGCCACCAGCCAGAATGCCGCCGCCAAACGACGATTCGCAATTCTTCGATAATGTTAGGCGATTTTTGGACAACAGAGATACATACAACGAGTTTCTTAAGGTCGTCAACCTCTTTACGCAAGACTTTATCGATAGTACGCGGCTAGTGCAAGAGGCGCGCAACTTCCTGGGCGATAGCGAGCTTTTCAAGCAGCTCAAGAATATCCTTGGATGGAATGAGCGGAAGGAGAGGGAAGCTTTCGAAGCTGAACAACAGACTTGGACGCGACCGACTGTGGTGACATTAGCGAATCGCCCAACGCAAGCGGACCTGACCATGAAGTATGGGAGCTACCGTCGTTTACCAGCTTCCGTAGGTCGACTTGAACTCCCTCTTCAACTTTGTCAGCTCATTTTGGTATTTTTAGGAGGCCAACGTGTCATGTACAGGACGAGACGAAATGTGTCGTATGGTGCTTAACGACGAGTGGGTATCTCACCCTACATGGACCAGTGAGGACTCTGGGTTCGTCTCGCATAGGAAGAACATCTACGAGGAGGCCCTGCACCGCAGTGAGGAGGAGCGGCACGAGTACGATTTTCACATCGACGCGATCGTGCGCACTATTGCGGTTCTCGACCCGATCAATCTCAAACTACAACAGCTGAGCCTGGAGGATCGCGGAGCGTTCAAGTTGAAGCCGAATCTTGGCGGAACGTGGAAGCCCCTCCATACGCGGGTGGTCAAAAAGTTGTATGGGCGCGATACAGGCATGGAAGTTATCCATGCGATGCAGGAGACGCCGCAGGTTGCTGTTCCTGTTGTGTTGGGGCGGCTGAAGCAGAAGGAAGAGGAGTGGAAGCGTGCGCAGAGGGAGTGGAATAAGATTTGGAGAGAGGTGGATGCGAGGAATTATACCAAGAGTTTGGATCATCAGGGTATATGGTTCAAGGTGACAGATAAAAAGGCGAATACGGCCAAGGGATTTGTGAACCAGATTGAGGCAGCGAGGGAAGAGCAGATGGCGAAACGGGCGTCGTTGATTGATCCGTTATTTGCGAGGACAAGACCGCGCCACCAGCTTGAGTTCGTCGTGGATGATGTGACGGTGCTGCAAGACGTGCTGAAGTTGACGTTTTCCTTCCTCGACCGGACACAGGCGCAGATCAATTTTGTGGAGAGGAAACGGATAGAGGCATTCCTGAGGTCTTTTGTGCCGCTGTTCTTCATGCTGGACCCGGTGGCATTCAACACGTGCTTCGCAGTCGCACAAGAAGTCTTTGAGAGCGATATGAGTGATGATGTGGGGAGTATTGTGGACGATGGTGAGATATCGTCAATAGCGAGTGGGAGCACGAGGCGTAATCAACGGAAAGGTGGGAACTTGTCTTCGGGTGGGGACTTGAGGAAGAAACTGTTGAAGAGCGAACAGGTCAAGGCGACGAACCGTAAGACGAGGGCACAGGAGGCGGCTTCTCCTGTTGTTTCGAGGCTGGCATCGCCGGTATTGCCTGAGGAAGATACAAGAGTGGATCCATTGGCGCAGACGAGGAAGTTATCGAGGAAAAATATATTCTTTACCAATACTACCTTTTATGCGCTTTTGCGGTTAATTGAGGTACAGTTACTGTTCAATGTTATCTTATCATCTGGCTCATGCATACATCAGGTGTTGTATTCCCGTCTTAGCCTTTTTAAATCTATTGGAGCCAAACTAGCTGCAGCTGGACCTTCTCGTTTCAACCCTGTTACGCAGGAACTCCAACTCCCACCCGCGGTCGATATGGTGATTCTTGGCGATCGAGCTGGCAAGGCAGAGCATTACTATGATTTGCTCTTGGAATCTGTTGAGCGGTTGTTCGATAATGAGATTGAGCAACATGTATTTGAAGATCAGATGAGGTGTTTGTTTGGCACCAAGGTGATTTCATGTTATAGATGTCGGTTTCGACAAATTGCTGATATAATGACCAGGAGGCATACAAGTCTTTCACGATCGACAAGGTGATCGGGGCGATCATCAAGCAGGTTCAAGCTGTCTTCGCAGATCCCAAAAGTCAAGACATTTTGGAGATTCTCAAGAAGGAGAGGTCTCTTGTTTCACCGACAACACAGGACCAGATCAATAGTAGAAGGAATGCTGAAAAGGTCTTGGGACCTGATGAAAACTTATTCCGAATTGATTGGGTATGCGTCGATTTGCGGCTAATAAACTCTTTCTGACGCGATATCTCAGCTTCCCGAATCCCGTACTATGACCGCACAACTCATCGGCAAAGATGACTCGAGTTTTGATGATTCAGAGGTCTTGACGGGCAGGTGGCAAGGATACATCGACTCCTATGTCTCAGTTCGTGGCTTATCATGCCATTCGTGAGTTTGCCTGACAGTACTACATTACCAACAGAGCGATATTACGGAGGGTGTCTTGTTTTCAAAAGTCAAGTCTCCCTTTTTACGCCGGTTAGTCAACGTTGCGGGTCAATGATCAAACCATACTCACGACATCTTGCGTCAAGGAATCTGCCTACAGTCATTCGAGAATCGCCGCCAAACTGCATCTCGCAGGATGGTCTCGAGATCAAGATATGTGTGCGAACCTATCGGATGTTCTTTGTATCAAAAACAGAAGACTTCATGTGGAAGATCTCGACAAGAGACGAGACGAAGAAGGCTGGAGAGCACCTTGGGAAGCGGGAGAAACTCAGGATGAAGTGGTTAGAGCAGGCTAACCAGTCTCTGTAGGTGGGCAGGATCGAGGTGATAGATTATTCTTTTTTATGAGGGAGATTTTGCTGTTTATGAGAGAGATTTTACTGTTAAAAATATGTCTGTTGTCGAGCCCGGGCAGTATTTGAGATGACGAGTATTATATCGCAGATGTTGCATTTTCGGTGATATAAAACAATATGCGCCACAAGTCTCTGGCAATCTCAGTCTTGTTATGACACCACGATAACATGATGTACTTCACACATGTATCTGACATGTATCCTCACACCTTGTCGGTAAAACGTTATATTAGAAGGGCCTTGCGAGGCCCATTCGTTTGAACGTGAAGGTACCTCAAATTCTCAATAGCTGATTCGAAAGGTCTGGGACCCAGATTCCTTGAGTCAAGTTCACTTTATCGCCGTAATAATTTGTCTGTTTCCGACCAGGAAGGGCGTGTAACAATCTTCCATGCTTGGGTCTGTGAAGAGATATTAGGTAGCGCCGTAAATTGGATTATTCCATACAACCTGGAATTTGGGATTGGGATTATATTGTATAAAATATGACAAGGGACCCGACAATATTGGAAGAGGTCGCGGCCACGAATGCCGTCTGCGACTCTTTGTCATTGAAGAATCTGTAAAACGGAATTGTTGCGAGTAATAGTTAGATTTACATCTTCGTAATTTCTGCACTAAGTCGCTTGGTGTGGATGCGTAAATATAGTTTGTTCAGAGCTCATGAGCACCTCTAGTCAAGTCACCCACTGCGTGCACTAGTTCCAGCAAACTCTTTGTTACTCGTCTCATAGCTGAAGCTACCCTGGGCGGGTATACATGCAGGGATTGAGTCATATCCCAGAGTATGAAGCCACTTTTATTCTGATTCTGCGCTTCTTTGTCATCTCCACACAACGTATAGTAAGGAACATACCGTTGGTTCAAGACTGGAGGGAACTGAAGCACAGGGAGAAGTACTTGACATTACCGGCTGTTCATTCGCGGGCATGACATTTTGATTCAACGACTCCTTCCTCTTCTTCAGGCTCTTCAAGATTTGATTGGATGACTGCTTTGAAGCTATGTCAGTAGAAGAACATACTTTAATTCCCTCTCGCAGTTGTTCTACTTCCTCGGTTACTTTTTGTATCTTCATTGCAAGGTCCTGTAACCTAGCTAACATCTCTTCGACGGGATGCTGGCAAATTGATATGTGTTCGGTGTCATCTTCAAGCTCATTGCTAAGTTTTTGGCTACATTAGTTTGACCACAAGGTATAGAGGATTTGAATGGTCACATACTGTGGAAGGTTTTCGGTGTGGGAAATCTCAAGGTGAGGCCTGTCCACCGTTCGAACTTGAACTTCATGTTTGTTCCGAGTCTGAGATGTCAAGGAGAGGTGCACGGTCTTCTCAGTTGACAGCAAATGAAGAAAAATTGATTGTAGCGGATGAATGTTAACGATGAGTGTAAAGAGAGTTTGACAGTAGAAATGGAGGGTTGAAATGTTTGAGACCCAGGACATTCCCGAGTTACATGCCAGGATCAGGAGAACAGGTACACTTAGACAAGAATAGAATGACATTTTGGTTTCAAGATCTCGTTAGACAATTATACGGGCGTGATTGTAGGGCGGGGTTGTGATAAGCAAGCGCTTCTCAATAAACGTTCAATTTATGCAACGATGATCATGCGATTTGGCTTTGTTAGCGGCACAATGGTTGTTATTGTGGGGAATACCAACCCCATTTCGAATAATAAAAAATAAGAGTGATTCATCCTGTGATGTCAAACTTGTTGTTTTCCAACAGACAGAGCGCTATCGTAAGTTTGATCGTCTCCACCGTTGATCCATCGTTTTCGCATGCTGGTGCAAGTAATTGGAGCTCTCCAGGCTCACATAGTCTTCTGCTCACATATGTCGTCAAAGGGGGTAGGGATAATACTATGAAGGAAAGCATCAGAACAAAGGAGCATTCCGCTTGAAATCTCAGACAAGTACAAATCGACATGTCCTATCATTACAAGATCATGAAGGTAGCTGAAGCATTTACCTTGACGGTAAACGCAGTAGTGATGTGGTTTGGGAAGGCTATCGGACTTGGCAGCGTAAGTGAAAAAATCACGAGCTTCTTCAGTTTCCAGAACTCGATGTTCTCCAAATATCTTGTCTTGCTGGTGGGGCAAAGGAGTGGCTCTTGTACTGGATAGCCTCAAGGGGTTTTTCTTTTGATGACTCTGTTGTCTTGGCCATCGCCTAACTGATCTAGATCCATACAACTTGAACCAAAAACAGACACAACCTCGCACAGGAAGGCAAGATCCTGATAGCGTAGGATAGTGTGTGTACAGTTCCACGACTATGGTGCATAAAAAGGATTGGTAATCGAACGAGCTCGACGAAGAACCTCCCTCATGGCCCACCTCACCCCTCTGTTCATTGGTGGTGAACCAAAGCTATCTGCGTCTACGTTCGATATTATCAATCCTGCCTCTGGTCTCGTAGTAGGGAAGTCAGTGAATGCTTCCAGCGAAGACTGCCACGCTGCAGTCGATGCTGCTGCAAGAGCTTTTCAAACTTGGGAGCACTCAACCATAGCTGAACGTCGAGGAATTGTCCTGAAGGCTGCGGAGCTTCTTACGACCGAGCGATATAAGAAAAAAGTCATAGAGACAATTCAATCAGAAACAGCTGCGTCATTGACATGGTGCACCTTCAATTGGACTGGATCTATCAATAACCTGCGTGCTTCAACTGGATTTTTCGGAGAACTGAATGGACAAATTCTACCGTCTGTCATTCCCGATGGAAAGCTTGAGGTTCGTCGAAGGGCGATGGGTGTCATGTACGCATGTTTTCTTTTAGTCGTACTGATGTTCTCAGCGGACGTTGACAGATTATCAATTGCGCCGTGGAATGGGCCCCTTTCACTCTCGCTCAGAGCAGTCTTGATACCGATTATATGTGGCAACACTGTTGTGCTCAAGTCGTCCGAGTACAGTCCTCGTAGCCAGGCTGTCATCGTTGAGCTTCTCCATGAAGCAGGACTGCCTCCCGGCGTAGTTAACTATGTATCTGTTTCCCGTGAGGATGCTCCTGCTCGTACCGCAGAACTTATTGCACACCCTGCAATACGAAAGATCACTGTACGTATGATTATGAAAACTTGAATGTACCTTTCACCTTCATTTCTTCGTGGATAGTTCACTGGGAGTGACCGCGTCGGCCGCATCGTCGCGATAGAGGCTGCGAAACATTTGAAACCTTGCATTTTGGAGCTTGGAGGCAAGGCCCCGGTCATTGTTAGTCCGGATTAACCTGTTCTGTATTAACGAACTGAGAAATATTCAGGTCTTGAACGATGCTAACACAGCGGCCGCAGCACGAGGCATTGTTCATGGTGCCTTTGCGCATTCCGGCCAGGTTTGCATGTCCTCGGAACGTGTCATAGTCCAGGCTGGCGTCGCACCCCTTCTTATCGATGCTATAACGGTTTTGTGCAAAGGTCTTAAAGGTGGAATTACCCCATTGTTCAATCAAGGTTCCGCAGACAATGTGATCAACATGGTTGAAGAGGCGGTGCAAGGAGGTGCAAAACTCCTGTTAGGCGACTTGAATGTGGAACGAACAACTGTGCTACCGCATTTAGTGCAACTTGATTACAAGGGAAGCGGTACAGGAAAAGGCCTACGCGTATGGGAGAAGGAATCATTTGGTCCAGGTACGCCAGTGATAGTGACATTAGGCTTTGACTCAATCGTTGGTTTTCTTATGGCTGCACGCAGTGGTGGTATTTGTGGTCGTAGACACAGTGGATGAAGCCGTCGAACTCGCAAACGCCTCAGAATATTCTCTTACTTCTGGTGTGTGGTCTATTGATACATATGTAGCGGAACGTGTGGCTGCG
The DNA here is from genome assembly GCA_017657295.1 of Termitomyces sp. DKA64. Lineage (NCBI taxonomy): Eukaryota > Fungi > Basidiomycota > Agaricomycetes > Agaricales > Lyophyllaceae > Termitomyces > Termitomyces sp. DKA64. The sequence goes on along the minus strand of JAGGAV010000024.1, from coordinate 39,114 downwards.
CGGATGCGGGCAGGTGCGCATCTTCTGCTTGGCCGACTGATCTCCATAACTCGCTTCTATCGATACAGGGTTCGTCAATATCAATGGCTCGACGGTCCATGTGGAGCCACTGGCGGGTGCACGCGGGCTAGGGTACGCGATCGATTTACATTGTAAACTCCCCGAACTTAGAAAAGCTCTTAGTGGCTCATCCGGCTATGGGAGGTTTGATGTTGATGCATTTACTGATCTCCGGGTTACTGTCTCTCACCCTCATCCTCCAAGCGATTGAACCAGGAGGTAGTTGATGCTGTTTTGTTGAATACTGATGAAATCGCATTCACTGAACAAGCCAAGCGTGTACCTCCGTTGAATTCAAAGCTCGATGTTTATCATTCGCTTGCCGAGAGTACTGGAAATAAAATACAATGTTTTTGTCGTGGAACTACTGTATGGAATAATGTTCCTGAAAAACCGCGTTATTTAATAGCTGCTAGCGGCTATTAGATAAGAACTTACGCGAAGTGCATTTCCCTTCAATTGCAGCCACGGGACAATCAGAATGAATAAGCCGGTGACAATCCTAGTGGTTCTATCTAGACACAAGCTCTCATGAAGTATCTTGGTTACTCACGCTGCTTCCACACCAAATGTCTGAAGGGCACCGTTCTTTGTAGCCCAGGGGATTTGGAAATATGCGACAGCAAACCCTGCATAAAATCTCAGTTTTCTGTCCAGCTTCATGAACTGAAAATACGTCGCACCGCCAAGAACGCGACCCAAGTTGATGAGAGCACTAACTTCGCCCTGAGGGAAGGTGAGAAGGCGATTGCATTTGTTGGGATACAACAACCAACCTGGTGTTTAGGGAAACAATCGTTGAGGTATGCATACACAGCAACTGTGTTGATCATAATCGCAAGCTCCGAGATTCCCCAACCCATGATAATGGCGCCCACACCAAGGTGCTTCTGGAAAGAAGCGCCAAGCACCAAAAATCCGCAGATAAAGAGCGGTACAGCGGTGTAACATGCCCTTCCCGTCTGTGTGAATTTCGTGTCAGAGAGTGCTATTATGATCGTACCAGAGACGGCTCTCGGCTTCGAACACTCCCTTGTTGCGACGGATGCTGCTATTCATAATCCAGTCGTTCATATAACGGCCCGTGAGTTCGCCAATGATAACAGATACCTGAAGTCGACAGAAATAATCACCACGTAAAAAAGGAAATCTAATGAAATCCGCACGATGGGGGTCGCATAGAGACCTGCAATGATCAAAGGACTAAATGCGTAACCAATTGGTGGAGCTTCTCCGAGAAAGACGGCGTTTGTCACCTAAGTTAAATTTGGCAAACGAGAGTAGAAATATTCATGCAAGGTGCGACTGACATTGATCCCAATGCCAAACCCGAAGATGACCCCCTAAATGCCAGTGTATGTCAGTGTAAAGTCATGATCGCCGAAACCATGGAATAACCTCAAAGATAAGAATGCTAAGAACGTGAGGTCTCCACAAAACCTGGAACGGTGATACGATAGCTTTAATCCAAGTAGCCCTGTACTTTGCCATTTTGACACCGGTAATTCCCAGAAGCGTCTCAACGCGGTAGCGGAGGCCATCTGTAGGGCGTGGTGGAACCGGTTTGAGCTCGCGGTTATATATTCTGATTCCGGATCAGAAAATGAGAGTCGTGAAGCGAAGGCTCCTACGTCTCTTCCATGAAGAACGTGATGAGAGTTACCACGATAACCGAGTAAAAGCATCCAACGCCGTAGGACCACCGCCAGTTTTGGCGTGCGACGAGAAATCCGAGCGCAAAAGGCGAAAGGAATGGAGAAACGATGAACCCCATAGTCCAGATGTTGAGCTAGATTTATCACATACCTAAAGACGACACTTATACAATATTGTACAAGACATACCTTGCGGGCTTGTAGATGAAAAGGGAATAGATCTGTCACTATGTATAGACCCTGAGTATCGGATCCATTCAGTTGTGTGACGACAGATGAATCATCATCGGAAACATACAGTAACCTGTGGTGCCGTTCTAGAATTTAGCGTATGAGTAAGCTAGGGTTGGTTGGCAGGTAAGAAGCTTGCCCGAAAAACGCAGTCAGGCATCGCATAGCTAATCTAGTATCAGAAATCTTCAAGGGTGAGAGTCGTATTGTTCCTTGATCATACCTGTGAAAGTCTTCAAGTCGGGAGCGAAGGTCGCTCCAATCAAAAATCCTAGCGCCAGGACCTTGGGAGAATTGTGAAGTGAGTATCATGAATGACCTACAGGATGCTATTGGATGCTCGCCTGGGACCAAAAAAGCACGGGCAACCGTCCATAACGATTGGCAAAGATGATAGCAGCGATACCACCCCATCCTGTAGTGCTCGTTATGTATATGTCAAGGGACCAGTCAAGATATCCCAACCAAGTAAGAATATACTCCAGCTACGGAAACATGAGTGAACGGCGGAAACAGTGGGCGGAAGATTACACCCACTTCGACGTCATATTATTTATCACACCAGGGGTTGTATCGTATTGCTCGGCGAGTGCAAAGATAGCGGCGATTCCTAAACATCGAATTCGGAGTAAATTGACTGGTTTATCAATGAGAACTTATTCTACCTATGCCAGAGTCAAAATCTGGAACGATTGCAGCCAAAGTGACAATGAACAACAGAAAGTTTTTCCTGCGGTCGCTCCAATTCTGAGGATCGAGGTCAGAGTCGTGAGGTTGCGGCCATAAAACTTTGGTTCCGTCTGGAGAGAGCTTAAGTCTCGAGGCTACGGCCTCTCCAAATTCGATTCTGGCTTCCCTGTAAAAGCGAGTTCTTGACATCCTGATTGATCATGTGAGGAGGAGGATGCGTACTCCGGGTCTATTACCAGCCGTCCAGCACGCCTTTCATGGAAAGAATGGAGGTCTATATCGCTCGCCCGGCAAACGGTTTCAAAAACCCCATATTTCTCTACAGAGATCGACTTCGACATGGTAAAGAAAATGATCTGAAGATGGTGGATGACAAGGGGAGGTTGAATATTGCATGTGGTCCCCTTATGTAGTTCCATGCATTGACATCGCTTCGTAGGTGGGCAAGCAAGCTTCAAAGTCAATCAGATCAGCCGGTACCGTTAGCCCCTTTAGCTGCAGTTGATTCGGATGCGGAAGTTAAGAACCATTGTGCACAAAATGCAAGGTTTGACACCAGATCATTTGATGGGAACGAATCGGACAGATGAATCTCGAGTCATGAGACTCAATGAGACTTCGATGCTTCAAGACTTAGTGAAGGCACTTTTTTTGTGTAAAGACCTGTGGAGAAGGGTATCATACATACAGAAGTAATCCTACTTCATCAATTCATCGTAAAACAGGTTATCTGCTTAGCTCAGCCACTTGTTGTTCCTCCATGGTCCACGACGGATACAAGTTCAAGGTCTCTGAATAGCCGCACAATAAAGAGAACATCCTCATATTCACAGTAACAAGTAACGGTTAGATGAGACATCGTCAACGGATGGAATAACGCTCCTATACAAATGTCAGGCATTGAAATCATGAAGTACTGTAAAGGGAAACGTACTCTCAGGAGGCGACCTTTGATTTGCAAGGCAGGAACAACCATCAGGAATAGACCAATCACAACCCTAGAAATGCAGAGAATCAATAAAATGTCAGATACGTCGATGCTAATGCGCTTACGCGGCTTCAACCCCAAATGTTTGAATAGCCCCATTTTTGGTTGCCCATGGTACTTGAAAGAACGCTACGCTGAAGCCTAGAAGAAAAGCTTTCAGAATACTTACAGAGGCTGATAATTTCGATACGAACCTCCCAAAGTTCTCGCAAGATTTATCAGTGCGCTGATCTCTCCCTGTGGGATTAAGTAACAACGGGCATTCAATAATGAGCTGTGCAAGAACCTACTTTGTGCTTCGGAAAACAATCATTGCAGTACGCATAGACTGCGACAGTGTTTATCATGACTGCCAGTTCTGCAATCCCCCACCCCATGACTAATGCACCAACGCTCAAATGTTTTTGGAAAGATGCCCCAAGGGTGACGAAACCGCAGATGTATAATGGCATTGCAACATAACAAGCCCTCAAATTTGGTTGTCAATGTCTTGCTTGTAAGCGAAAGAAACGGAAATACCAGAGGCGGCTTTCGGCTTCAAAGACCCCTTTATTCCGCCGGATACTCACATTCATGATCCAGTCATTCATGTAACGACCGACGAGTTCCCCGATGATCACAGAAACCTGCATCCTCCTGAGAAAAGGTAATCTTTGCGATATAGGAAGCGAACTTACGATTGGTGTGCCGTATCCACCTGCAATTGCAAATTGACTGAATGCATACCCTACTGGGGGAGGCGATCCCAGGAACACCGCATTCGTCGTCTGAAATAAACCTTTTGAGATCTTCCGTTATCCATCGCACGTGAGATGATGCACATACGTTGATGCCAATGGAGAATCCGAAGACCATCGCCTGACATGTTTGTAGATCATAGTCCAGGAAAGGGGAATAATACGCACCTCAAACCAGAGGATCATCATGAGATGTGGTCGCCAGACGACATCGAATGGGGACAAAATGGACTCCTTCCACGATGTACGATATTTTGCCATCTTGACGCCGGTCATTCCGATAAGAGTTTCGACGCGATAGCGAAGACCTCTAGTTGGGGGTTCTGGAATCGGTTTAACAGTGCGGTCGTACATACTGGTCAGTTGGTACTGATGTCAAGAAATCGCGTGACATCATGATTAAAAAAGCTCACGTTTCCTCACCAAAGAAAACAATCAAGAGTACCACAACTGCACCGTACATCGATCCAATGCCATATGCCCACCGCCAGCTTGCACGTGCAACAAGGAAACCAAAAGCGAATGGTGAGACGAAGGGGGAGATAATGAAACCCATAGTCCAGATGTTAAGCTATCGAGTACATAAGGACGTTGACTGATATAAATTGACATTTAGACTGACCTTTCGAGCCTGCAAATGGAAAGGGTACATGTCACTGATAACATAGAGGCCCTAGATAGTAATTGTCAGGAACCGAGAAAATGATAGACTTCGCTGCGGACCGTGACTTGAGGGGCAGTCCTAATTTTGAGTGTAAATAGGACATTGAGAATACGAGGTAGTTTTCTCACGCAAAAAAAGCTGTCAGACACCTCATGGCTGAAGAATTACAATAAGCACGCGTCATGGGATTCGGGTGTGTGAAAAGACCTACCTGCAAATGTCTTCAGTGTCGGAGCGAAGGTTGCCCCTACGAGGAATCCGAGGGCGAAAACCTAAAAAGGATATGCTTGGCACAGTGCGCGGGGTGTATTGTGAGAGACTAACCTGCGACCAGAAGAGAACAGGAAGCCGTCCGTAACGTCGCATCAGCATAACAGCAAAAAGGCCCCCCCAACCTGCAGACGTAGGCGTGCATCAGTAAAAAGATATCACATCTGTGAAGCGTAGACAGATCCTTACCAAGCAAGAAGATACTCCAGCTGAGGGCATCAAGCGGTCAACATTGGTGCTGATGGTAGACAAGGCACCTACTTCGAAGTTAGATCATTGATCACTCCGGTAGTCGTGTTATACTGTTTCGCCAACGCAAATATTGCAGCAATCCCTTTCGCTCAGTCAAAATACTGCCAATACATTGAAAATATACCGACCTATCCCAGAATCGAAGTCAGGGACAATAGCAGCGAGGGTAATGATAATGAGTTGGACTGTCTTGCGCAAGTCGCTCCAATTCTGAGGATCATCAGGAGAATCGGTGGGCTGGGGCCAGAGAACCTTAGTTCCATCCTTGGTAAGTTTGAGCTGAGAGGCAACGCCCTCTCCTAACTCAATCTTCGCTTCTCTAAGCAAAGATGTTAATATAATACGAAACTGGACGGCAATCGACGGACTGACTGTGGATCGATGATCAACCTACCAGCATTCTTCTCATGGTAGGAGAGGAGATCGATCTTGGACCTTTCGCTGTCACTGTGGGCAGAAGCGTGGTCAAACTTCTCGTTATCGCTTGCAGCTTTGTCGGGGGCCATGTGGAAGACAATTTAAAAGCTCGAAGACAAGCTGGTTGGATACTAGTATATATGGGCGCTGACACAACTTGCCATGCGTTCGTGAAACTTCAAGTGAACGAGATAGGATCAATGTTCTCATCGCACTGCGCCGGTGCATGTAGAACTGAGTTGGCACGAAGTTTCATGAACAGGCATAGCGACATCTGATAGCAGGTTTACCCATGTTCTTGAGCGTTTTCTCAATATACAACAGAGCAATATACAACGTCCATGAAGGATTCCAACGGCGACATGACTTCTAAAGGGAGGGAGAGCAGGTGTTCGGAGTTGTATGAAGATGACAAGAGTTGACAGATATCTCCCACGTCCTTTCAACCATACTTCACGGTAAGTTATACTAGATATGGACAGCTACGGCGACGCGCTAATCAAGCGAGAAGAATTTCCTTCCACTGGCATACTTGTACAAAAATCTTTTCTGAAGGAGTTGCCACTGCTGGCCACATTACATATATAGGTAAGGTACCAGGGATAAGTAACCGGCAATCATCCTATGGATTCTGGATCTTAGCCACTCGACGCGGATGCTCGACCTTGAGTACTCAAAGTTATGCATTGGGATTGCCACAAGACAGCTTTAGCGAACAAGTTTGAATTATGATAAATTCATTAGAAGGTGGCTATATCCAATTCAACCATCTCATTGACGGCCGTCTACAAATTTTTGGGTAGCTCATGATAAAGTTACGCGTTTTCGGACTCTCCATTGTAACATAACAATGGAAAAAGAAACCGGGCCTAACTGGGAATTGAACCCAGGACCACCTCCATATATCAGTAGAATCTACTGAGGAAATCCCGAAGGAGGTATCATGCTACTAGACCATTAGGCCGACGAATCAATTTGCGATTTAGGCCCACACTATTGGCGTTCCATCAATATGCATGAAAGGGGCCCCGGCGAGTATGGCCAAAGTTGCCTGGTCACATTTTGGATCCCCACTGGAATCCTCACTAATCGCTTATCAGGAACCAACTTGGAACTAAGACGGACTGCGAGGTCGGCAAACCATCTACCCGCCGGTATTTGTTGTAAAACAGAGTGTATATACTAACTCCACCGTACTGAGTTCATCATGTCGGTTATATGTCTTATTCATTTGATCCAGCCTTTACTTATTTGACGATACATTACTTCTAGACCACATGCCGCCGGTCACAGGAACTCCGTTGAGCAAGACACGTATTTGTAAGAGGCCCGTGGAAGAGAAATGAAATATTTTTGCGAGTAGAAGCATGCGAAGACGCGAATGATAGAGACAGTGACATCCCGCTCGCAGTCATTACACACAATCAGACGCTCCTGAGTCAGCCTCGGACCATGGTCTAGTAGTAAAATGCTCTTCAACTGGACCTGATAAGCATTTGCAAAGTAGTCGACTCTCTTCATGAATCTCCTGAGTGAAGTAAAAAAATCATGGAACTTCTCCAGGCATCTGGGCTCAATAAAGGCCCAGATTTAATATTACAATAGAAATAATAATAATAAAAGCCTATACTGGGCGTCTTCTAATGCACATGATTCCAATGTCATCTCTACAGATCTATAGCCACTTCTGGAGTTCTCAGCCTCCGAGCTCTGGCGAAGTCGTCCCCGTAGTCGGCAAACAAATAGTTCAAGACTGCTGCGAGACGGATACCAGCTTGTGCCAGCAATTTCTCGATGACAAGGTCGTCCTTGATAACGCCTGCATACTTTGGGGTATCTAATTGTAAAAGAGGGTGAGGGGGTTCACGAGGAATGTAATCTTCTTCGGTCGAGTCGTCACAATCGTGATCATGATCTTCATCAAGCTCAGCTGCACTTTCAAAGGATGCGCCCAAGAGGCCACCATTGTAAGGAGGTTGATCGAGCTCTGGTGGCCAGATGAGTTCGCAATTGAGCGAGTGGATGGGTTGAGCCCAGTGATAGGGACACAGTATATCGTCGTCTGTGTCAGCGGGGTTAAAGGTAAACGCAGATAAGATTTTCTGCCAGACAGACGGGGAGACGGGGGTCGGGCAGGTCAACCAGCCAGAAAGCTCGGATGACCATTGGGAAAGGATGCCCTCCCACATGATGCGCCGTACGTAAGGGTCATAGATAGTACCGCGTAGCGCAAATTCAATTTGGTGCGAAGGTAGAGGGACAGAGTAATTCCTTGGCGTCTCGCGGATGGCTTTGGCGACGAGAAAATTGTCCCAAACAGCGTGTAGATCTATCAAAAGGAATGAGTTTATGTTATATAGAGAGAAAAAGACTCGTATTCACTAGTTGTTCTGCCTCCAAATTTGACCTTGTTAGAGTTTCCCCCTCGGTCCCGCCCAGTGAGATGCAGAGGCATATGCATGTCACCCACGAAATGGACAAGAAACTTGAGCGCCTCGTTCGCGGTAGTGATTGTACTCTCGCCATCGACGTATTGTTCGATAAGGTTGGTCGTATTCCTCACCGCGCCAAGAACATTTAGCTTCGCGTTTCCCTCCCACCCTTTCGAGCCCGGGAACTTGCAAAGATCAGGCGGGTGGTCGCCCACTCCGCCGATGTAGTGAAGTGGTCCGGACCAACGCATCCTATACCTCAAGCGGTCAGCCCATGCGGCGATAGGCGCGAGATGACACTGTGGCTCATCGGGGTTTATCGAAGAAAAGTTGAGGATATCACAGACGGTAGGCAGGACAGTCGGATGTAGGTGAATTTGGGCTATCGTGGCAACGATCTCATGGCCAGCAGCTCCCCAGGCCAGGGAGATAGGGAGACGGGCACTAGCGAGCAGTAGTAAGAAGGGAGAGAGATGCATGGTTCACTTATGCAGGGGTTACGTCCCGCTTATATAGTTTGAAGGCCTTGAGGCCTTCCAGGACCAGTGGCAAACAAGGACTTGACATAAAAGGAGGGTCACATGTTGCAGGGACTTCTATCTAAGAACAATTTGATTTTCGGACCGGAACCGCTTTGGTTGACGCGTGTTCGGAAGTGTTGTGGGCGCTAGATATGAAACGAGGGCGAGTAATGTATACTTGAATTTTCACGGCAATCCAGGAGCTCCCGATGCTTCAAGTGAAGCATGGACCGCCTAGTTGTATTACCTTGCTTCAACGCACTGGCGGCAATGTCGCTGTGATGATTTTCGAGACTTCTGCCATCACGTGCTTCCTTGGGTAGAAGCGCAAAGGCATTGACGCCCCATCATCTTCACCACTTCAAGTGGTATCCCTCTGAGCAGATACTCCAGCAGGGAAACGTGTGTATGCCATGAAATTTTAGGGTTGCAATGCTGAGTTCTCTTGCTATTTCATTTAGTTGTTTGGTACACGTCCTTTCTCTGATTTGTACATGAAATCAGACCGGTGATCTCTTCACGGAACTCCAAGTTTCTCCCGAGGTACGTCCAACTGTGTCCTCTTTTCTATTTTTACCTTTTATTGATCAGAACTCGAGGCTGCTGACTCCGATTCAGACATCGAGCTCTCGGATCCCCCTCAGATTGCTTCCAATAGCACCACCGTGTCCGTATAAAAGACCTGCACACTAAAGACATTTCTGCTGCCTGTGCATGTGGTAGTTCTATGAAATCCCTTTTCCTTTATTGTCGCGTACCCCAAATACAATGTCCTTTGCCTGAATTTTGTGTGAATTTCAAGTTTATTTTTATTTTAAAACCTTTTTAAGTTTCCTTTCGAGATTCGTTCATTTCCCTAACCTTCCAGCTCGGCTTCTTAATTCTTTTTGCCAGTTGGGATTCCTCCTGCTCTTCCCTTTCAGATTCTTCTTCTGCTATCAACTCAGGCTCTGAATCTGAAGGTTCATGAGGTTTTACTGAACCAAAGGTTATATATCTTGGTCCTCTAGTTCAGCTGGCTTTTGTTGTTCCTTCTTTAATTCTTTCAGTTTAGCAAGTGTGATGATGATGATGATTTGTCCCACACCTGCTGGGGCCTTGCCCTATGTTGGAGTCTACTTGTAGCTAATCTTCTACATATGTGCCCTGTCTAGACTAATCCCTAATCCATTTTTATGTGCCCAGAATTGGGCTGGTGGCCATATTGTGCTGCTACGGGCATGAGCACTGTAAATTATTGGTGTTAATGATGTAAATGGTCCAGCCCTCCCTCCCTCCTCTGTCACCTCCCCTTCTTTCTTCTGGTCTTCGGCTTGGTGTTCACCATGTCCTCTGTGATTGTTAGGTCCCTGTAAGTCCTCTTGAGTCTCCTTGTGCTGTTGATGTACTGGAATAGTGCTTTTGTGGCTTTGGCATTGCTCAGAAGCTTGCTCAAGGCCTCTGTCTCTAGCTCCACTGCTTTGGCCAGTTCATGCCATTGTTTCTTGTATGCACTGCAGTGGAGAAGGTAATGTTTGATGGTCTCCTCCGCATGTCCACAGGCTTTGCATGTCAGGCTGTTGGCTCTCCTGAACTGGTGCAGGTATTGGTTCAGGGGGCAATGTCCTGTGTGCAGTTGCATCAGGATGGATGCATGTCAGCATGGTATGCTTGCCAGTGTGTGCAGTATGCCTTTCATGCTGGGTGTGCTCAGGTCTATGGCTTTTAGTCTGTCAAATCTGGGCAACTCACAGATATGCCCCTCTGCATCTTTTCTCCATTACTCTTTGTGTGTAGCCAGTATGGAGCTTTTGACACCTTCAGGGGCCTCCTGAGGAATGATATCGCCTTCAGCTCAGTTTTGTTGCCCTCAGCTGCTTTCTTGGCCTCTTGGTCCACCCTTTCATTGCCTGCTATGCCTGTGTGGCCCAGTGTCCAGTACACCTCGATGTCAATGCCCAGGTCAATCTCCTTGACCTTCTGGTTTCCTTTAACACTTTGTCCATGATATACCTTGCCATTCCCAGACCCTGTGCCTCCAATGCTTTCATTCCTGCTCCCTATTGTCACCATCTTTGCTCTCCTTCTACCTCTGTTCCTCCCCCCTACCTCACTCCACAACAGCTCAAAGCCCAAGACCTGTTCCATGCACTCCCCTTTGAACACTGTGTGTTCCTCCTCCTTCCTTAGACACTTCCTCAACACCTTGGCTCTTTCCATCCCCCTGTACAGCACTGCCACTACCCCTATCCTTCCCCCATGTCCTAATCCATTGGTGTAGATCCTGATGTCCACCTTGTTATTCCTCTCCCTCTCCTCTGCCTCTTCCTTGTCTTGCCCACCATAATCTTCATAGGGCATTTCCAGTCTGGCAGCAGTCTGATGATGCCCATTGTTTCCACTCTCTTCGGCTGCTCTCCAAGTGCCCTGATGATGTGGTGCAGTGGTGCTCTGTGCTGCTTCACAAATCTGGCTGTGTGCTGTGCTAGCTTGCATAAGGGGTGCATGTCTGGTAGTGTTGCTATCTGGGCCATTGCCATCATGCACATCTTCTGTATCCACAGTCCAAGCCTGTGTGGGCTTCCAGCAGATTGTTTGGCATTGTTCACAGCACTCCAATTATCTGCATCCCTCTAGCTTTCTCTCAAACCACCCCATGACTTCCTCTGGTACACCTCTTTTCCTCATGTTCCCTGCAAGGACCCTGGGAACTGTTTTCAGAAAAGCTCCCTTGATGGTCCATGAAGACCACCATGACTTCCTTTCCTCTCCTCCATGTGACATGCAGTGAGTCTGTTATGGATCTCCCTGGCCATCCTCCAAACTGATATTCTGGGAGGATATTCTTCTTCTTGGCATAGTAGGCCAGTTTGTTTTTCATGCAAAAGATCAAAGAATCTTTGCAACCATGTCCAGCAGTGTGATCAGCCAATATGAGTTTGGGTTGCTGTAGTTGTCCTTGTTGGGCTTCCTCAGCATCACAGTCTTAAAGACTTTCCATTGCTTTGGGTATATCTGGTGTGCAAACATCACACAAAATATGGGCCTTAGGTATGATACAAGAGTCCATTTTGTCTTCTTCAGGATGATATTTAGGATGCTGCTTAACCCTGGCACTTTGTAGGGTTTCAGCTTGCCAATTGCTGCATAGATCTCCCTATTCCTGATGGGTGTCCACTTGAAAGCAGGCTCCTTTACCCCTCCCTCCACATCTCCTCCTCATGCTGCTTTGGGTTTGTTATAAAAGAATGTGTTGTGGAACAGCCTGGCCTTCCCCTCATTGTCTTCCACCTCCACCTTCCATCCATCTACTTCATCTGTCAATGCTGGTATTCTTGCCCTCTCTCCATCTCCCAGTGTGGCCATGATAAACACCCTGGCATTCAATATTGACTTGGTGTCCACCTCTGCCAGCCAGCTCTCCCCATGTGTCTTTTTCATGTTTATTATATCCTGGCCATAGTTGTTGCATGCTTGCCTGAATGCCTCATGTGCTGGGTGATCCCCAATGCTGGCAACCCAGTGTGATTCCATCCCCAGCACCCACACATGCATCCTCAGCCCTGTCAACTCCTTTGTCTACCACCTCTTCACTCCATGGTGCTCCCTCCTCACCAGCACCTTCTCCTCCACTGTCATCCTCAGTGCCTTCATCACCTCCTCTAGCCCCTCCCTACTCCCTCCAGCTGCCATCCCAGCTTGTCTTCAAACTCTCCCCATTCCACCTCTCTGAAGTTCCTGTTCACCTCTGCCTTGTTCCTTTCCACTGTCATGCTGCACACCATGATGATTGGGAAGTGATTGGCCTTTGGCAGCTGTTTGCTGTGCAGTGCCTTGCATCATATGATCTGATTCTGGAAAGAATTGGTGCAGAAAATGTTGTCAGGTCTAGTCAGGTTTTTAGTGCTCTTTGCTCTTAGCATAGGTACATGTAGTCTTAATGCCATGCTCACTCCATGCCTTGCCATCAATGCTATGAGCTCCTCCACTGCATCTAGGTTCCTCCTTGTGAAGAGGTGGCCATTGCATGGGGTGTCCCACATCAGGTGGTGTCTATTGATGTCACCAACTGTAATGTTGCCATTATGAGTTGTGCAGCTTATGGTACACACTCCATAACACAAAACTGTAAGGGCAACCTCTAGGAGTGATGGCTAAATCATGCAGCTAGCAGAGGGGAATCTGAAGTATATTAGAAAAGGTAACCAATGATACAAATAGTAACCAATCACCTAGCAGAGGGGAATCCAAAGAGAACAAGTCTAAGGATCCCCACTGCTTGGTGCAGCACATCAGCTGGTGGTGGAGGCATGGAAATGACTGTACAGCTGACCGGAGCTAACCCTAACCTCAGGAAAGTGCTTGACAAGGGATTACAGCAAGTTACAGGGGTTTCTGGAAAAGGAGAATGACCCTCAGAGATCTCTGGGGTTCTGGAGACCCCCCCTATAGCATGTGGTGTCTTGACATGCAGGGTAGAAAAAGTTCTGGATCACCTGGTCAGCTGGTGAGATGGGATAGATCCCTCAGATGGCTTGGGGTGCATCTGGGTGCCTCCAGTGGAACTCCTTGACAAGTCCAGGCATGTGCACATTCCCCCAGGGTTCCCAAAAAATGTCCTTGATTCCATAGCCTTTCCACTTTACCTTGTATTGTAGCCACTGCTGGAATAGGTTGTCATGACTCATCCCTGGACCCCCATCTCACTCCTGGGCTTTGCCTGACCAAGCCCAGCAAGCCCCAGAGCACATCTCCCTCCTCCAACCACTGCAACCCTCTCCTACCCTTGGTGCCCACTCTGGCAAACTCTGACACTTCTCTGGAGATTTCCAACACTTCCCCAGCATACCCTGGTGACCCCAATGGACCCCAACTACATCTCCTGCAGACCCTGTCAAGCCTCCCAACTCTTTCCAAGCCCCTGGGCACCCCCAACATCTCTCCTGACCCTGGCCCACACTGCTGACTTGCTCCCTTGATCTGTCACATCACTCCAAAGCTTCCCAATGGGAGCTAGGGCCACCTGGAGCAGACAGCTTTTGATGATCTCAAGCATGCCATCACCTCCAAACCTGTCCTCCTTTTTCTGGACAACAACTCTCCCTTCTGGGTTAAAGCCAACAGCTCTGACTTTGCCACTAGAGCTGTTCTGTCACAACAATCCCAGGAGGATGGGAAATAGCATCCAGTGGACTTCTACTCCAAGAGCCTGAACATGGTGGAGCACAACTACAAAATCCATGACAAGGAGATGTTGGCCATCATCTGGTCCTTTGAGGAGTGGTGGCATTTCCTGGAGGGTGCATGGCATAAATTTGAAGTGTGGACAGATCACAAGAACCTCAAGTACTTCCAGACAGCCAAGAAGCTCAATTGCTGGCAGGCCTGTTGGTCTCTCTACCTAGCCAACTTTGACTTCTCACTGTACCACAAGCCAGGCCAGAGTATAGGGAAGCCAGATGCCCTGTCCTGAAGAGCAGACCATGGCACTGGGGGAGATGACAACAGTAACATCATCCTCCTTCAACCCAAGTTGTTCACAATCCAAGCTATGGAAGGCCTAGCCATTGAGGGAGTGGAGGTGGAGATCCTCCAGGACATTCAGCAAGGAAACCAGGATGGTCTGTAGGAGGAACTCATTGCTCAGGCAGCCCAGGTGCTCAAGTCAGGATGCACCACTGGTGCCAAGTCCATCTGTGCAGATGAATGGGCCTTCCATGACAGACTCCTGACCTTTCAGGACTGCATCTATATGCCCAATGACTCAGAGCTCCACTGGAGGATTGTAGAGCAGCATCACAACTCCTGGATTGCAGGACACCCTGGCCAGTGGAAAATGCTGGAGCTAGTGTCCTAGAACTACTGGTGGCCCCAGACATCCTGGTATATTGAGTCCTACACTAGTACATGCAATCTCTGCCTCTAGACCAAGCCCCAACATCACCTCCCCTCCAGACAGCTCCATCCTCTGCCCATCCCCACAGAGCAATGGAGCATTGCCTTGGTAGACTTCATCATAGAGCTCCCCAACACCCATGGCTACAACACCATCATGGTGGTGGTGGACCTCTGTGGCAAGTGAGCACACTTCATCTCCACTCACACCACTTGCTCTGCCATAGGTGCCATGAACCTGTACTGGAAGAATGTCTATATGCTCCATGGCCTCTCCAATGCCTATGTATCTGACTGGGGTCCACAATTCATGGTAGAATTGACCCAGGAGCTCTACCAACTACTTAATGTAAAGCTTCATACCTCCACCACCTACCACCTGCAGTCTGATGGCCAGACCAAACACATGAACCAAGAACTCAAACAATATCTCTGCCTCTTCTGCAATGAGTGCCAGGACAACTGGGACAAACTCCTCCCCAACATCAAGTTCCAGTACAACAACCATGTTCATGTGGCCACTCAAGTGTTGCCTTTCTTGCTGGGCACCAGACATCACCTGTGCATGGGCTTTGAACCCCAGGCCCAACCTTTGGAGAATGAGGCCATGAACAAGTTTGTGGACTGGATGAAGATTGCATAGGAGGAAGCCCAGGCAGCTCTGGCAAAGGCAAAGGATGAAATGGCACAATATTATGACTGTGGCAGATTTTTAGCACCCAAGTACCAGCCTGGACATCAAGTTTACCTGGATGCCTCAGATATTACAACCACCTGACCATTGAAAAAGCTCTCACACCAGCTATTAGGACCCTTCATGGTAGAATGACAGGTAGGGCCTCTAGCCTATCAACTCTGGCTCCCCATGGGAATGTGCCAGCTCCATCCAGTATTCAACATGGTCAAGCTAACTCTGGCCCCAGTGGACCCTATCCTGGGGCAATGCCTGGCACCCCCACCACCTCCAGTGGTGGTCAACAACAATGAGGAGTACAAGGTGGAGAAGATCCTGGATAGTCATCTATTTTGGCAGCAGCTACAATACAAGATGAACTGGAAGGGCTACAGAATTGAGAACATCTCCTGAGAACCCTGGGAGAATGTGCATGTGCCCAGACTGGTTAGGAAATTCCACTGATAACACCTGGATGCTGTCAGGGGACTACCTTTTTCTGACCTTTGCCTCTGTCCAACACCAACTCTCCTCGCTCAGTTCCATCTTTCTGAGGCTTGTTTGATGGCTCTGGGACACTCTACTGGTCCCCAAAGATCTCTGAAGACCCCCAGAACTCCCTGTGATCCCTTGTTGTGCACTTTGGCTAACTCCAGTCACCTACACAGTTGTTCCCACACCTCCACCACCTGCTGATGTGCTGCACCAAGTAGCAGGGATCCTTAGACTTGTTCTCTTTGGATTCCCCTCTGCTAGGTGATTAGTTTACCATTTGTATTGTTGATTACAATTCTAATATATTTTGGATTTCCCTCTGCTAGCTGCATGATTTAGCTGCTGCTCCTGGAGGTCACCTTTACAGCAGAACAAGTCTTTTATCCTGGTCTGGAGGGCCCTCATAGCCTGCACAGAATCTCCAAGCACCTATCTGTCACTTCCCCACCAGGCTTAAACACCCATGGAATTCTATGTCTCAGTGCACCAATCCAGATACTCTCCTGGAGGCCCTGGCCCCTCAGGAAGAGGCCTGGACTTGCCTGCTACACCTAGAGAACCAGGTGCAATTGACCCAATCTTTGCTCATACATCACACAACCAAACTCTCCACCCTCTGCCAAATCACTGAACTCATCTCCCAGTCCCTCCAGACACTATAAGAGCACCTGACCCCTACCTCCACCCCTGGCTGTGGAAACACCCCCAGAAGCTCCTGCAGCCTCCCTGGCAGCTCTGGTAGCCCCCCAAGCACAGATTCCCTGTCCCACAACAATGTATGGATCCAGGAGGGAGATGAGTGGAAGGCTGCCTTCCAGACCAACTGGGGATTATTTGAACCTCTTGTCATGTTCTTTGGACTCACCAACAGCCCCACCACCTTCCAGATGATGATGAACAGCATCTCCTGGGACCTGATCACTGAAGGCATAGTGTGCATTTACCTTGATGACATCCTTATTTACACTAAAACACTGGAAGAGCACTGCCAAGTCATGCACATTGTCTTGGAATGCCTTTGCCTTCACCAACCCTATCTCAAGCCAGAGAAGTGTGAGTTGGAGCAAATCCAGATTGAGTACCTTGGGTTGATCATCTTGCACAGAGCCATGGAGATGGACCCAGTGAAGGTGGCAGATGTTGCAGAGCAGCCAGAGCCCAAGAACAAGAAGGAAGTACAGGCCTTTTTATGTTTCACTAACTTCTACTGGAGGTTCATTTAGGACTTCTCCCATTACACTTGACTGCTGTTCAACCTCACTGCAAAGGATGCTGCCTGGAGTTGGGGCCCCCCTGAGAGAGCAGACAGCTTTTGATGACCTCAAGTGTGCCATCACCTCCAGACCTGTCCTCCTTTTCCGAGATGATGATTCCCCCTTCCAGGTGGAAGCTGACAGCTCCAACTTTGCCACTGGAGCTGTTCTGTCACAACAATCCTGGGAGGATGGAAAGTGGCATCCAGTGGCTCCTACTCCAAGAGTCTGAATGTGGTCAAGTGCAACTACAAAATCCATGACAAGGAGATGCTGGCCATCATCTGGTCCTTTGAGAAGTGGCAGCATTTCCTGGAGGGTGCATGGCATAAGTTTGAGGTATGGACAGATCACAAGAACCTTGAGTACTTCCAGATAGCCAAGAAGCTCAATTGCTGACAGGCCTGGTGGTCCCTCTACTTAGCCAACTTCAACTTCTCACTGCACCACAAGCCAGGCCAGAGCATGAAGAAGCTGGATGACCTGTCCCAAAGAGCAGACCATGAAACAGGGGAAGATGACAACAGTAACATTGTGCTTCTCCAACCCAAGTTGTTTATGATCTGAGCCATGGAAAGCTTAGCCATCAAGGGGGCAGAAGTGGAGATCCTCCAGGACATCTGGCAGGGAAACCAGGATGGTCTGTAGGAAGAACTCATTGCTCAAGCAGCCAGGGCACTCAAGTCCAGATGTACCACCAGCATCAAGTCAGTCTGGGCAGACAAATGGGCCCTCCACAATGGACTCCTGACATTCTGGGATCATATCTACATGCCCAATGACCTAGAGCTCTGCCAGAGGATTGTAGAGCAACACCACATCTCTCAGATTGCAGGACACCCTGGCCAGTGGAAAACATTAGAGCTGGTGTCCCAGAGCTACTGGTGGCTCCAGATGTCCCAGTATATTGGATCCCACACTAGTTGATGTGATCTCTGCCTCCAGACCAAGCCCCAACATTGCCTTCCCTCTGGTCAGCTGCACCCCCTGCCTATCCCTGCAGAGCAATGGAGTGTCACCTCAGTGGACTTTATTGTAGAGCTCTCTGATGCCCATGGTCATGATGCTATCATGGTAGTGGTGGACCTCTGTGGCAAATGAGCACATTTCATCTCTATTCATACTACTTGCTCTGCCATGGGCACTGCAAACCTGTACTGGAAGAATGTCTGGAGGTTACATGGCCTCTCTGATGCCTATGTATCTGATTGGAGCCCACAATTCATGGCAGACTTCACTCAGGAGCTCTACCAACTGCTCAACATGAAGCTTCACACCTTCACCACCTACCACCTGCAGTCTGATGGCCAAACTGAGCATGTGAACCAGGAGCTTGAACAATAACTCTGCCTCTTCTGCAACAAGCACCAGGATGACTAGGACAAACTCCTCCCCAATGCTGAGTTCCAGTACAACAACCACATTCACATGGCCACCCAATGTTCACCCTTCTTTCTGGACATGGGATGTCACCTGCACATGGGCTTCAAACCCCAGGCCTGACCTTTGGAGAATGAGGCCATAAATGAGTTCATGGACTGGATGAAGATTGCATAGGAAGAAGCCCAGGCAGCACTGGCAAAGGCAAAGGATGACATAGCATAGTACTACAACCATGGAAGGACCCTGGCACCCCAGTACAAGCCCAGAGATCAAGTCTACCTCAACACCTCTGATATTACAACCACCCAGCTATCAAAGAAGCTCTCACACTGACAATTAGGACCCTTCATGGTAGAATGGCAGGTAGGGCCCCTAGCTTATTGACTCCAACTCCCCATGGGAATGTGCCAGCTCCATTTAGTCTTCAACATGGTCAAACTGACTCCAGCTCCAGCAGACCCTATCCTGGGGTAATGCCCAGCACCTCCACCTCCTTCAGTGGTGGTCAACAACAGCAAGAAGTATGAGGTGGAAGAGATCCTGGACAGCTGCTTATTCTGGTGGAGACTACAGTACAAGGTGAAGTGGAAAGGCTACAGAATTGAGGACATTTCCTGGGCCCAGGAGAATGTTTGCATGCCCAGACTGGTCAGGGAGAAGATGCCACATGCCAGAGGGGGGGTGATGTCAGGGGACTACCTTTTTCTGACCTTGGCCCCTGTCTGACACTGACTCTCCTTGCCCAGTTCTGCTTTCCCAAGGCTTGTTCAACAGCTCCAGGGCACTCTACTGGTCCCCAAAGATCTCTGGAGACCCCCAGAGCTCCCTGTGATCCCTCATTGTGCACTCCAGCTAACTCCAGTAACCTACACAGTCATTCCCATGCCTCCACCACCCACTGATGCACTGCACCAAGCAGTGGGGATCCTTATACTTGTTCTCTTTATATTCCCCTCTGCTAGGTGATTAGTTTACCATTTGTATTGTCAATTACAATTCTAATATACTTTGTATTCCCCTCTGCTAGCTGTGTGATTTAGCTGCTGCTCCCAGAGGTTGCCCTTACAGATGTACCCCAAGCCATTCAAGGAATATATCCCCTCTCACTGGTGGACCAGGCAATCTGGAACTGCTTCTACCCTACATGTCAAGATGCCACATGCTAGAGGAGGGGTGATGTCAGGGGACTTCCCTTTCCAACCTCTGCCCCTGACTGACACCAACTCTCCTTGACCAATCCCACTCCCCCAAGGCTCATTTGACAACTCTGGGGCATTCTACAGATTCCTGGAGATCTCTGGAGACTCCAAGAACTTGCCATGATCCCTTGGTGAGCACTTTCAGTTAACTCCAGTCATCTATACAGTTGTGCCCATGCCTCTGCCACCTGCTGATGCACTGCACTGAGCAGCAGGGATCCTTAGACTTGTTCTCTTTGGATTCCCCTCTGCTAGGTGATTAGTTACTGTTTGTATCATTGATTACCAGTTTTAATATACTTTGGATTCCCCTCTGCTAGCCATGTGATTTAGCCATTGCTCCTGGAGGTCACCCTTACAGTCAGGTTACTCAGTGATCCTGGTGGCAGTCAAGGGGGTAGGGGATTTGGTATTCTCACTTGTTGACAACATAGTATCAAGTGTTGCAAGGCAGGAGCAAAGACAATGAAGACAATCAGATAATCAATCCAGCAAAAGTAAGTGGTCTTTTTCACTCACAGATTCTAGAGTATAACACTTTGTATTCAGAGGCAGCAATAACCCATAACCTGTTAGAAGTGAAACCCTAAATTAACTATAGTTAGTACAATTCTCAGTCTTCTGTATAAATGACTCCATTCTTAACCTAGATTAAGTATGGTTGAGTACAATCTATGATCTAGGTAAGTATTCATCTGTGTGTATAGAGTGGCTCACCCTCAGTCTTACATATAAACAACTGAGGGTGCTCAATGTCTGTGCAATATATATACTATATTGAGTCCATTGTCTCTTCGTCCAGAGACAAAGAGATGGCCCTGTTGTTGGTCTAAGCATGTGCCCTTGTATTCCTTTGATCACTTGTGGTAATGGTGGCCATGCATAAGGTATGGTGGCTCTTAGGAGCACTGGGGATAGCCACCGGAGGTGACAACCGGTAAGCGCACAACGGCTCGGTTCGGCTTCAGCTTCGGCGTGATACCGATTCCTCAAGCCTTAGCGTTGGTTTTGATGGCAATGCTGTTGGCTCTCTCATTGAGGTGCCAAATAAGATCTTGGCTGGTAACAGATCATCAAGTGTGAGCATTGGCAGCAAGCATGGTGAAGAGAGGTTTGTAAGATGGGGCAAGGGACAGAGAGGTACATTTTCTTCTGATGTTTGTCACAAGTCAAGGCTCGTCGTCACAGGTGTGTCAATGGCTTTTGCACAGCATTACCCTGATATCCAACGTGGCCACCTAGATGATCAAGTTGATCCAGTGATCCCATGCATCGCCGGAAGTACAAGAGAGGCTCTGTGTCCTTTGCTTCCCACCGCTCTACGACTTGTTACGATCTGAACTTGCTGGCCGAGTTACAGTCATGATTCCTTCTTTCCTCGTTACTCTCCTTCTTGGTTCGTCTGCGTGCCTTGGTGCACCCTACAAGCGAACCCCGCGTCTCTCAAGGTGAGCAAAACCGTACCTCTCTACGGTTCATCAGTGGTCAATTGTTTGCACGTAAATGTAGAGCGTGTGGTGTCTACATTTCTGCTGAAAAAATTGCAGAGGCGGAGCGCAGATTCCAAAGCAATCGACTTCCTCCCAGCGACCCGAATGCAACAGCGGCTATTGATGTCCATTTCCACGTCGTTTACGCTAACCAAACATTGGAAGGCGGCTTTGTCCCGTGAGGCCGCGAAACCCACGATAATCTGCTATCGAATACCTTATGCTTCCCTTCACAGAGACTCCCAGATCCAAGCTCAGATGGATGTATTGAACATGGATTATGCAGAGTCGCGTGTCAAATGGAATCTTGTCAATACTACACGCATCCAAAGTCAGGAGTGGTTTGACAGTGTTGCGCCAGATAGGTGAGTGACATTCTCACAGTAGAATGCTTGAACATTAACTTGAAAATATACTCGAAGCCCCGAAAATACTGCGCTAAAATCAGTATTCAGATATGGCAATGAATCTACTCTTAATGTTTATACTGTTGGGTAGGTGCTAGTGCTATCCTGGTCCACCGTTTTCCAACTAGTTTCCTAAGGTTTGTGAAAAGTGTTGAAGCACAAGGACTCCTTGGATATTCCACTTTCCCAGCTGACTACAGGTCTAATCCGAAGGACGATGGTGTTGTAATACGCTACAGCTCCCTCCCGAATGGCACTGCTTCTCCTTTCAATCTCGGCAGGACACTAACTCATGAAGTCGGGCATTGGGTTGGACTTTACCACACGTTCCAGGTACATCAACTTTAATTCATAGTGAAGGTTTGAAGGTGAGACTGAGATGACTGATTTTTCAAAAGGGTGGCTGCGATGGTTCTGGAGACTCTGTGGATGATACTCCTGCTGAAGCATCACCCGCGAGTGGTTGTCCGAATGGACGTAATACGTGTCCAGGTGGTGGCGCCGATCCAATCAGTGAGTCTCTTTTGACCCCTTGATTCCACCTTTAGTCTCATTCCATATGAAAATGTACCGCTAGAAAACTTCATGGACTACACCGACGACTCGTGCATGACTGTATTCACTCCCGGGCAGCAAACGCGGCTAAAAGCGCAAATCAGGACTTATCGTGGTATCAATATTTAGAAGTGATTAACCTGGCCCATGCAGACATTGCCGTACAGTTTGAACTGCGTTGTCCAATACTTTCGCGATGTAGTGCGGTGGGACTTGTATCAATTAGGTAGAGCAGCGCTGTAGGGTTTATGTCGAGGATATGGAGAAATCAGTCGTGACGCGCTGTGCGCGGTCACGCGGCCCTAAACTTAGAAGTTGAGAAGTTGACGTTGATGCTTGGTGGGAAAGATCTCCAGTCAGTGTGTGAGCTGTCGGCATGGGTACATTCGGGTGCCCTCAACCACCTGTGGTAGTGACTCTTCCGCCTGGACGAACTCTTCCTCTCTCGTACCCAATCACTTGGACTCTATTCTGAGAGGCTAGCCAGCCGCGACAAGCGACAGCGCCGGAAGATACAGTCATGGTATCTATATCATCCCGCATCACCACATGTACAAGAATCAGCAATCAACGTGCCCGAGTGCAACGGACCATTTACTCGACTTCGCCAGCTTATAAGCATTCTGTTCTCTATAACATTAGACCTCTCGGGCACCCTCCACCTTTCACGTTGCGCTTGGTTTCATACAAGATGACTCCCGGAAGCTTCAAGATCACTGACGCTCCGAATCCATCCTGGACCTACGGCGAAAAGGTTGGTGCAACTCCTCAAGGACGAGAATGGCTGGAGGGTGAGAAAACAGGCTGGAAGATAATTGATACTTCGAAGGCTGAAGATCCTCGGTTTGTATCATCTTTCTCAGATGGTGTGCAAGACTCTTATAGTATTCGACAGCAAACTTTATGGGCTTCTTTTGAGCGGAATAGTTCCGAGACCCGTGGCATTTGTCTCCACCATTTCGGAAGATGGAATAACGAACCTTGCACCGTATAGGTATAGATCGATTTGCATGAAAAGCATCCTTAATAACCTGTACTGGCTAATTCCAGCTGGTTCAACCAGGTACGGATGATATACTTCGTAAATTCGAAGGAAGTGAATTCACACTCTCTAAATTGCCCATCAGGTCTCTTCGAGTCCACCTGTTTTATCAGTTTCCATCAATACTCTGAAGAATCCTACGCGCCTGAAGGATTCTGCGAGAAATATTAAGGCTACGAAAGGGTTCACCGTAAACATCATTAGCGAACCTTGGGTTGCACAGTCGAACGTTGCTTCTGTAAATGCCCCAGTGGACTTTGATGAATGGCCAGTTAGCGGTCTAGCGAAGGAACCCAGTGTACACTTGCTTTTTAATATCTGAGTAATTACACAGTTATCTCATATATTGTCAACAGATCCACGTCAAAGCTCCTCGCGTCAAAGAAAGTGCTTTTAGCATGGAGTGCGAGGTAATTTTTACTTCCCGAGATTCGAGTGTCTAGTACTGACAAATGGTGCGCAAGTTGCTTCAGGCACTGGACATCCCGGTTCCTGAAACAGGCGAGATCGGCACCACTCTCATCTTAGGAACAATCAAGTACATCCATGTCCGCAAGGACGTCTTGGACGAGAAAGGCAATGTCGATCCTGGTAAACTCAAGCCAATCGCAAGGATGGGTGGGACTTTGTACGCCAAGGTCAACGAGGGCTACAACATCTATCGACCCAGTTGGAAGGAACATGGAGAACCTATTCGAGAGACAACAGATACGATCGTTAAGTCTGAACTCCGAACGGAACACAAGTAGCCTAACAAAAGAGTTCTTTACCCATAAATGCGTCAACTCTTTTTAGAGTCTTACCCTCTGTCTGCTCTTAATGACAGAATCCGAGTCAACCATCCTTGCTTAACTGGACATAAAGTTTCCCAGAGACCGACTCAGTATCAAAACCCTAAGGACCCTTCACAGTGTGCGCTGTTAATCCTATCAGGAAGAATTCCGTTATCAGGATACATGTTCATAAGTATTGCTATAGGAGTCTGGTTAGCTGTCCTATGAATAGTTCTCAAAAAACACGTAGCGAAAAGCGCTCTCGAATACCGTCCATATCAGAAGGGATCATATCATCGAACCGGCCATAGATAAAGTATAACTATAGTCACTATTGCGCAGGATCCACGGGTTCGGTGAGCTTGTTCCGCCGCCCAACGTCGGTGTCTTGTTCTACAATTTGAATCCAGGATATGGAGAGATCCATGAGCCACCTCAAGAGTCGTAGAGTTCGAGGACACAAAAGGTCCTTAGGGGAAGTGAAGTGCCCATTGCGGAGAAAAAGGACGCTACCGATGTCCTACACAGTTGAAGAAAGACGGCCCCTGTAAGTATAAGAATGGAAGCAGGCCATCAATGATACGAAATCTTTGGTGTCGACAAATGGGGCATACTTAAGGGGTTCAAAGACAGATTGCTACTCACTGTCGCTCTTAATCTGGCGTTAGTGTATATGACATTGAGTCACGATCCAAACTCATAACACGAGAATATTCAAGGAAAAGTCTGAAAACGAGTACGAGAACATTAGTTACATCGCCAGTTGAACCATCCCAAACAAAACCGACGAACCGGAAAAGGTAAACGGTCATGTCTTCTTCCCTCCAAAATATCTTACTCCATTCCTTACCTGCATATGCTATCTGCTTGGCAAGGTGATCATGATTGTCCTCCCCGTACAACCCTCCACGAAAGAATAACAACGTGTCGTAGAGATCGGAATAATCTACCTGGATGGGTACGTAATGCACCCATGCTTGTGATCGGTCCAACCACCTCGCGAACCTTTAGTCTCTGGTTCCCGTAGAATATCATGTTTTGAAGTAATACACACCATTGGGGGAACGCCGTTGCCTTGAACACAATAGAGTTTGAAGACATTAACTTTCTAAATTCTGTTGAGGGCCCGTTGTCATCCACCTGAGCAAAAATACCAGCATCAGCTAACAGAATCTGGGGTGGTCAGCAGAAGAAAACTCGCATCAAGGATATACTTATATCTGTGCACATCTTTATCCTGAAACCCACGTTCCTTCCTCCATTCAAACTGGGTCTCCAGATATCGGCAAAATTGGATATCACAACCCATTGGCCTCCCCACAAAGGCAACATCAAGCATAGCAGGATTAATCAATGACTTCTTTACAATTGACCCTCTGCCAATCCTCCACCAACCTTCGTCTTCAACTCTCCCCGGGATCAAAAGATTGGCTGTCCCATTAAGATCGGTCGCCAATGTAATTAAACGGGAACGATGTGCATCTCTCCAACGTGTACTTTCGTTGTAAACCATGCCTACATTACTCCCACGCCATCGCAGTCGTTCATCTGTCTTATTTTCCCACTCAGAGTATTCCTCGGGAGAACTATTAGTGGCCATTCCAAAGAACGGCGGGAGCTGTATGTCGTGATAAAGAGAGGTGGTACTGTAGGAGAACTGTGGTGCTAGGTTAGGTTGGGGCAGTATTTCATCTCTTTTAGAAACATAATGAGTGTGACAATCAAATAATTGAGGATTCTGACAAGGATCCATAGATGAGCGATGGTCATAGATAAATGTCCGCTCTAGCCGAAGAATAGGAAGACAGGTAGAAACATTAGTATGTTCTTTGGGTCTGCCAGGCGTCCCTGGGGCACAGGCAGACGTGAATCCAAAACTATGGACCTTCGGTAACTTGGAAAGATTGACATCTGGAAGAATGGTGTAAGCCGAGCATATTGTTCGGACAATGAAGCCAATAGCCACTACATTTCCTAGCAGCCGCTGCGTCGAGGAATGTTTCCTTGACGTGATAGTCAGACAATAGGCGTGGTTCAGGATGAGGAGAGAAAACTGCACGGAACGGCCGGAGAGCAGGTTCAACAGGGTCAAGTAGATTGAGGATTTCATTGAGACCTCGAAGAAGATTGTTTCGTTCCCAGTTTTCAGGATCAGAGAATGAAGTTGCAGCCAGATTTGTGTCGTGCGTTGCATTCTTTGAGATCGTAAACGTATCGAGTTTCGTTTCAAGTTCGGCTTGTACCTTCGCGAGATCTACGGGATCCATACCCCAGAAAGGTTCGAGCTCTCTGTATATCGAGTCGTATTCATCTGGAAGCCGGTCTTCCATCTCCTGTGCAAAGTCCCACCTGTACGGCCATGGGTTCACTACCACAATGATTTGAAACACTACGCACCAATCATCGAAACCCGCCGGTGGATCCCTTCCATACCGCCTCTTATATTCCCTCACAGCTTCCTCGAGCGTTCGACTGGCGCTATCCAGCTTTCTGTCCCATTCATCCTCCGCGCGTCTAATCAGCGCTAATATGGGATGGATGCCATCGGGATCCACATGAAGCAGCCCATTTGGAGAGTACACGTGGTGAGCAGATATTGGTGTCTCGTCATTGGGTCTTCCAACGCGTTCACAAACTGGATACTTGTATCTTTCCCTTCCTTTGTCTGCATTGACAGAATCAAACCTCGAACGAAACAAACCAAAACGAAACAGCCATTGCATGACGAGACAGAGAACAAGGACAGCGACGAGATCGACAAGCCGCCGTCTGAATCTTCTAGAATGGGATATTATTTGAGTTTCGGTGCAGATGCTAGGCTGGAACCTCCGTTTTGAATTGACACCACCCATGGATCAGAGGTTGGCCAATTGCTGCGGTGTAATCGGCAATTCTGTTGTCCATTCGGCCATCACAATTCCGAGATCTAGAATAGATCGAGGTTTTTCCGCACTCTGGACCAAAAATTCGAGCCACACTGCTAGCAGCCAATACTTTTTCCTTGGGAAATAGAAAGAAAGAAATGTATCATGCCATTTTCGGTGCACACATTTCTCAAGGAAAAAGGCTTAAGACAATGAAAATATTCTTTTTCCAAAGTAAAAAGTGGACAAGGAAGTGGTCAATGCAGTGCATATAAACCTGACCTCTCTGCAGTGATGGCAATTTTGTATCCCTCACAGAGCAAGCAAAAATTTAGAAGGAAACCTGGTTAAATAGTTGTAAAAATGGAATAAAAAAGAGTACATAGATTACATAATACAATCCACTTTTTGAAGGGGAAAAAGTCAATACCAGAGTGCCTATCGTACCTTCCCTGCATGTCCTAATGCCCAAAGGCAATTACCAATCCCAGCAAGCAAAGGCCCAGAACATATTGGGAAAGTGTGGGTTTGGATCTGGCCTCAATGACAATGACTCCAATGCAAAAAGAAGTGATTTGAACTACTCACTAAGTGTTGAGGACCTATCCACCAATTTGGACATGGAAAACTGTGACTACAAGGGTACCTTCTCACTTTTTGTGGTCCCTAGTGGCACCACTGACAAGGAATTAGATGGTTGGGAAGATGAGGATGCTGGACTGGAGGAAGTTACAGGATTTGATTTGGAATATGCCATTATCTTAGAGGCTGGAGCACAAGGGACCAATCCTGTGAGTACATTGAGCTTCATTCTTCCTGACATGGTTAAGCTGACCTTTCACACCAGCCAGCAAAGCAGCCATGCCTCAGAGCCCTTCTTACTTTCAGCAGTGCTGGGAGATCTATCACATTCAAGAAGAAGAAGGAATTGTCAGTGGCAGCTAAAGAATGCAAGAAACTTGATACCTTCTTTAGTATGCAACCTCAAGCTCATGAACCTGTAAGATCAACTTGTGAGATGAATGAAATCAACATGAATTTGGTTGTGTTGCATGAGATTATGCATGAGATCATTACAGAAGGAATCACACCAACCTTGGCAGGTAAGATCTTCAATGATCATGTATTGAATCAATGCTGAAATTGTACTTGCCACTAGGCACAAATAATAAGTTGCCAGTTGACCAAAAAGAGACAGTACCTGCACATGAGGAACA
Organism: Termitomyces sp. DKA64; assembly: GCA_017657295.1. NCBI lineage: Eukaryota > Fungi > Basidiomycota > Agaricomycetes > Agaricales > Lyophyllaceae > Termitomyces > Termitomyces sp. DKA64. The sequence goes on along the minus strand of JAGGAV010000024.1, from coordinate 10,972 downwards.
CTGGGAAGAACTTGTTAAGGAAATCACAATTCAGGATTTGCTTGATATCACAGTTGATGAAGAGATCAAGGGTTCACAACCTAACATGGAAGTCATTGTTGAGAAGCTGCTAAAGGGTGCAACACAACATGAATCTTATGGTGCAGTATTCAAGCTCCAGGCCATCAAGGACTACTTTGCATTATGTGCAAAGTTTTCAAAAAAATCCCTCCATCAAGAATTGACAAATATAAGCTACATGTGCATGGCAAAAGGTGTTGGTAAAGGCCCATATCTAGCATGACAAATTTGGCACCTCACTCAATATCTTAAGAACTTTTGAGTACTGCTGCCAACAAGGTCAAGAAAGCATCATGCACACCCATCACTTTTAAATGATGGGCATGTTGCTCAAGCAGTTCAATGGTATGTTACAGTTGTCTCTATTGGTGAAGTAAGTTAGTCATTAATGTGATGATAAATGTAGGTACTCACAAGGAGTGAAATGCAACACTTAGATCACACCATTGAAATTTGCTGAACAAGTGAACATTGTCATTAATCTGGCATTGGGGCTTGACCTCAGAAAGTCAAAGATTTCTGAAGGTTGTGCAAGGCAATGGCTGCATAAGCTTGAGTATGCTGTGAGACAGGTCCAAAAGGGTGTCTATGTTGATGGACGAGAAAATGTAATCAAGTATCAAAAGAAATTCCTCAATATGGTCAAAGAAAATGAGCAGTAAGTTAACATTTATGAGATTTGAGGATAAACTTTCACTTTAATTGACAGTCTACAGTATCATTACAACAACAAAAACCTAGAACCAATTGCACCAAGCCTTCAGCCTGGCAAGAAGATTCATATACCAATTTTTCAAGATGGGAGTATTTTTTGCTCAAATAGACTGAAGATGTCAGTCTGGACACAAGAAGGAAGACTATTTCTCCACAAAAAAGGCTAAGGATGCTCCAAACATGTGTCTAACTTTGTTGTGGAGCACACAGGTCATTTACAACTCAATGAAGAGCAGATTGCAGCACAGGAACAACTCCCAGAGTGTGAAAGATTGATTACCAATGCATGTGAAATCATCCATCCTGAAAAGAATGCTGATGGTTGGTGGATTGCACAGCATTTGATTACCCAAGTAAGAGAAATATTTTTTGAAAAACTAAAGTAGACTAACATCAAAAAGGTGAAATGCACTATACCACTGTTCAAGAAGCTATATTCAGGTGCAATTGCAAAATTCTTCTTTGACCAATCAACAGCACATAGAGCCTTTGCAAGTGATGTACTAAATGTTAACAAGATGAATGTAAAACCTGGTGGAGCCCAATGTCACATGCATGATACCCAGATTCCAGATGATAATACAAACATTGAGCTGTATGGAAAAATACAAATAATGGTCTTTGACAAGTATTTACCACCTGGTCATCCTGATTTTGAATAGGATGGAATGGCTAAGGGGATGAGATGTGTTCTTGAAGAATGTGGCCTTATGGAGGAGTTAAAACAGCTCAATGGAGGCAAGTCTATTCCTGGTGACTGTGCAGATTGCAAGATGAGCCAAAAGGACAAAGAGAGGATTCACAGGGAAGCTGCACTAGCAATGGCTGACCAGGACAAAAATGAAGAGTGAGAAGAGGATATCCATTATTTAATCACAGGTTCAACATGTTGCATGCACAAGGTTCTGTCTGAACAGACAGATTTGCAATCTGAAAAGCCTCTCTTGTAAATTAAAATCAAGGCAGCTAGACATAAGTGTTATTTGCTACCAAAATTTCACTGTGAGCTCAACCCAATTGAAATGTACTGGGGCTGGGTCAAACTTTGTAAGTCATTCATTTGTGAATAGGTTTCGACTAAATTAATAATAATTACTTCTAAGGTTACCAATCATTGGGAGATGATTTGTTTGCCAAGGCTAAAACTCTGGATCCTGAGCTCTTGGACTCCTGTGAGACTGAAACAATTCATGCCTTCTTCCACAAAGTATGGCACTACATGAATGTTTATGAGTATGTCATTTATGATATGGCTGAATTAAAAGATAACTAATAGATGGATTATTGTTAGAAAAGGCCTTAATGCTAGACAAGCTGAGTATGCTGTCCAAAAGTATCATTCAACACTGTAAAATTGGGGCTGGAATTATGACAAGTGTAGACCTGCTTATTAATCAGGTTGTACTCAATGGTTTGAAATGCTATTTAAGGATAGTGATAAGATACATCAGTAGTTTTGATAACCCAATAAGGAAAAAAGGGTCCAAGTCTACTTTCAGATGGAAAAAAAAATTCAAACTTAACACTGAGAAAATTGGTTACATTCACTCAAAAGCCAATCTTCAGAGGAGTCCATTCTGAGAGTTTTAAGGAAAAATGGCCAGTTCTGTAGGAGATGTCATCCCAAAATTTCAAGTTATGAGATGTCTATTTTGAGCATTTGGCACTGTATAACACATTTCTTTTTGGCTTTTCCAATTAAAAACAGCTTCTGGCACAAGCAGTGCTGACTTATTTTCATTGGCCATTCATTACACTTTTTTCCTTTTTATCCACCATTCCTTATCAAAATTATTCAATTTTTTTTGGCACAATACCTTCCATTCTGGCTCACTTTTGTCATTCATCATTCAACCATTTTCTTTTACAGTTACCAATTATCCCTGACAACTACCTTTTCTATGAATAAATGAAACATAGGTATAATGACCCCTTTTATCCCTATCTGTATACTTCAAACCTTACTGTTATTGGGCCTCCTTTCCATGTAGCTATGATGTTAAGATAGTCTATTCTACCCTATGTCTCAAAATCTTGCTGTTGTTTACATGCACCACTCTTGTCAATGCTCATGTTGATTACCATTTATTAGTAGACTTTGATCTACCTATTCCCCAACTTTCCATAGTCACAAAAAATATCCAGGTGCACTGATTATTTAATACATCATTCCTAATGACTTACCTTCCAATTATGTTCAAGCTTGTCTTCAATGATACATTATAATTTGCTCCTTCATTTGCTCAAATCTAACCCTTCTTTATATTAATATGTACATATATATAATTATCATTATCTTACTGTATGACTCAAATCCTGGATTTTTTTCACTGTTCTGTCCATTTGTTGTTGATGTGTAATTACAATCTTTTTATAGACAATATTTGACCTATTCTCCACTTTATATAACCACAAAGAATGTCCAGTGTACCAATTATGTAATGCATCATAAAGGCTATGATGAGTGAAAATGAGCCATTGTGGATTGTACATCTTTACCAATGCTTAACCAGAACTGCCAAATGTTTAGCAGGTTACTGTGCAGTGGAAATTGAATAGAAAAGTTGTATATATTTAGTACCACTAAACAGAACAGCTTATACACTAGTTGAAGTGTTGTACTAGAATCTTCTTCAATAACCAAGAGTTCAAGATAAGTAAGAAAGTGAATGAAAATGGCTGCCAAGATGCCCAGTCAACTATCTCAAAGATTCCAGCATAAGCTCAGCAATACTCATCCAATACCAGCATAGCCTTGTATGCAATAGAAGACATTCAGTGCATTGACATCTTTTGATTATACAATCATTGGTTTGATTTGTTGGGATTGCCATGCTAGCAATGGCCTATACCTAGCACATGAAAATGAACCTGCCCATGATCAAAGAACTAGGACTTACTGAATTACTTGTAATTCCCCTGTGGGGGGGGGATGGAAACACTATTTAAGGGTGCTTGGATCCCTAGGGGTACCACAGAGTGGTCATAATACTTACCTTTGTCTGCTGCACCTGTGCCCTGTGCTAAACCCACCACCCTATCCCCATTGCCTCCTCTTCCCACTCCATCCAGAACAAGCAACAAAGATGCTGATCACAGTGCTCATCAGATACATTGCAAGCCCAGTGCAAGTTGGGATTTAAGGGGGAAAATGTGCTTTCATCTTCATGGACCAGACAGTTCTAGCACTGAGACTGGTCAGTAAAACCCTGGAGCATAAGGACCCACTCACTAGAACATTGGCATTACACCATTTGTGAGTGGGTATTCCAGCAGACATAGTTGTGAGTAGAAAGGATGGACAAATCACAGGAGGCCACAGCAGCTAAATTAACAATGGCAACAATCTTGAGAGGTTCCACCTCCTAATATTGTAGCATCAAAGCATGCTGGCAGCAGCATAAGAGGAAGTGTAGAGGCTACTGGAGCAGCTGAGAGAATGAGGAGGAGGTGTTCCAGCAGGGCCTGGAGTGAGTAAGCAACAGTATCAGTGGATTTGAGCAAACCAGCTTGTTCATTGGTGTAGAGGGCAAGTAGAGCTTGGGTAGACTGCACCTGAGTCTCTAGAGCAAGCAAATGTTACCAAGCTTTGTCCTGGGGGCTAGAAGTGTCTAAGAAAACAGCTGGTGGTGGTTGAGGCAGTTATAGAGAGACTGTTTAGGGAAGCAAGAGATGCCCAGCAAGCCCTGGAACATGCCCCTTCCCCTCTAGGAACCCCTACAACCCCCAGCACCCTTGGTGCCCACTCTGGCAAACCCCAATGTTTCTCCAAAGATCTCCAACTTTCCCTGCAGTAGACTCCATGGCCTCCCTGACCTCCCCTGAGTGTTTGGATAGCTCCAACCCTCTCTCCATCCTCCCTGGCATGCATTATAGATATGCATCAGACACTACCAACACCTGACCAACCAGTCTAAGGACACCCTGAACAATCACATCCAAGACTTACCCTGGATGATCTGGCCTTAGACCTGTGGTCCCAGATGAGCTCCCCTGCTAGTACTTAAACATAGAATAGTATTAGCTATGGTAGTCTTGATATTGCATTACCTGATATGTCTTCTGTCTCTCCATCTTGTTATCCCATCTCATCTTGCCAATCTATCAGTTTTCAATCTTATCAGTTTCTATCTTATCAGTTTCCTTTTCTCATCTCATTCCCTTTCTTCTAAGTCTTGTCTCACCTCATTTCTCTAAGTCTCTTGTCTTGTCTCAACTCTTTCAGCTATGTTTGGCTCCATTCCTACTCCCTCTGACTTCTGTCACCACCTCCATGATCTCCAAAACATCCCCATGCCCCTAACTTGGATCTACCCCTGAGTTACCCCCCATTCTTGTCAAGTACCTCCATATAGCCTACCAGAGTACCCTGGACTTGCCCAGACCTTGTTCCTTTGCCTTGTACTCTCAGTTTCACTCTTCCAAAGCTCACTGGAGCATGGGATCATACATGTAGATGTTGTGTCTGCCTAGTAACGACTTGCCAAGTGCAGCTGAGCCCCCATGGTCAGCAGAACCCAACATTAGAGAGGAGAAATGGGGGGATGATCCCCCAACAGGAATACTGTCCACAACCCCTCTTTTCTCTGCACCATTACAACCCCTCTTTTCTCTGTACTGTCACAACCCCTCTTTTCTCTGTCATTCTCTGGATCTTTCTTTTTCCTTCAACTTGCCCAATGCCCCAACTGCTGCCATCAAGCCTGCCTTCAATCATTGCCCTCACCATCATTCCATTATAATGCCACCATTAAGCCCTGCCTTCAATCACTGCTCTGCCATCATTTCATCAAACTCCACATTAATAGCCTTCCCCACAATGGCAGAACACCCCAAATTCACCCCACAAAACCTTCAGACCTGCTCTGCAACTGTCTAAGACCCTCTGGTGGTGCCCCTGCCTTTTTTAATCTTGTCTTAGCCCTGCTGCCCCAATCCCTCAGAGTCCCAACAAGTCCCAGTAGACCCAGCCCCATCCCTGTTCTGGGACCCCCCCACTATAAGTACTTAGTCAGTACCACAGTCTCAATATTGCCTATAGTCTATGTATGTCTCCAGGCCTGTAGTTTCCTGACATTATCTGTTTATCAACCTTATTTGTTTCCTGGTGCTTCTCCTCCATCTATTTTATAAACTATCCCACTCCAAACAAGCTAAATTGTCATTCCTTGCCCCTATGAAACCCTGGTTTGATTCCTAAGTTTTCTAACTCCCCTCATTTCTGAACTTAGTATTCTTGCTAAACCCTGGACTCCTGGATCATCTGTCCACCTCTCATCTAAATCCAATACTCCATGGCTCCCCTTGATCATCACAGTCCCCCAGCCTAGCAGGTTGTTTGCTTTACAGTGAGAGCACCCTAGCTCAGCTGGACCTAACATATATCTGCTTTTAATAAGGCCTTCTTAGCCTAGAATAACTTGCCATTGCCTAGTAACACTGAGGTGCAGCAAGGAGAGGATCATGATGTGATGGAAGATGAGGGAGAAGATAAGCAAATGAGCAAAGAAGGTGAAGAGGAAGAGCAAAGGAGTGAGAAAAAAGAGAGTAGTAGCAATGAGGTTGAGAGTGAGGGTCAGGTGGAGGGGGAGCAAGAAGAAGGGAAGAAAAAAAGGAAGAGCAGGGGGACCAGGTGAGGAGGAGAAGGAGGAAGTCACAATCAAGACAAAAGGTATCAGGAAACATGCATATGTCAAGAAACATATGTCCCTTTTCTTCCCCTACTCTACTAGGTGAGCCACTATTATATACACTTTCAGCAACTAAGCCAGCTACTGATACAGAACTAACTGTCAAGCCTGAAATTAGTGACAATCACCTACAACATCTCAATTTTTCTCTCTATCTCAAATGAAGCTTCCAAAGGCATGTTATTAACCTTCTGTACACCTTCTAGAGGCCAGGTTTGATCCCCATTAGACAGGCCTTTGCTCCCTGTTTAATATATAGATTAATATGTGCCTTTTACAACTGTTGCAGAGCCAGATTTTACCATATTTGATATGAAGTTTTTATTTCCTTATCTGATTTCAAATCCCCTCCCACTGTCCTCTGCTCAAGACTACTCTTATATACTAAAGGCAACACAAAAAGTCAAGGCTGACCCTACTGTCAAAGTCACCACCAGAACTTTGCCACATGTAAGTCTTTGCCTCTGATAGGAAAACCTGGGCCAGATGATTGGGACATGCTTGTTATTTTGTTGTGTTTGAGGTTTGTCCCACTGAAAAGAACTAACAGAAAATTGATCTTGACTGTCAAATTTTATAGTACAAATATTATTTTTGAGTAATATGCCCCATCTACAAAAGAAATGACTTCCCAAAGGAGAATCCCCAACCAGCAAAGGCAAAGAAGGCTAAAAAAAATCAAGTATATATATTGCTTGATGTTTATTGTTGTATGCTGATGGCCATCAAAGTCACCTAAAGAATCTGACATACTATCTGCAAATGTTGCCCTCAGTAAGAAGATAAATAAGATTCACAACTGATGAGATTGCAATGGTCTCAACTTACTGTTGAGCCATGAGATGGACAAAAAATAAGCTGTGTCTTCTAATCTGATTTATACTTTATATAGTACTCATGTTCTTTATTGCAAATAGCTTTGTGATGAAATGCTTGCATATCTCAACATGCTTCCCCACATTCCTCTTTTTGAAGAACTAAATCCTCATCCACTGGCATAAAGATCACCAATTTTATAGGCAAGCCTCAACAGCATGGAAAAAAATGCTCTGCCACCTCCTAGCACACCTGTTATAAACATTGTAATGCCAAATGACACATTTAGTTTTCTTCCCCCTGTGGCTGCTCCAACTTTTCCCATGCCATCCACAACTAGCATCATCAATGACTCTTCTGCCATTGCATCCATCTGATATGAAAGTGGATGTCACAACTTTCTGTCAGATCTTTCCAACAATATCCTCAAGAATCTCAAAAAAAATGCATATACTGGTACTTGAGCCTTTTGCCACCTTGATTTAACTGAGTGAAAGCTATGGGATTTGTCAGGGGACTTTCATTTCTGACTTCTGCACCTGACCTATGCCAACTCTCCTTGACCCACTCCCATTTCATGAGGCTTGTTCAACACCTCCAGGGTGCTCTCCAGATCCCTGGAGATCTCTGGGGGTCATTCTCCTTTTCCAGAAACTCCTGGAACATAATCCTTTGTTGAGCACTTTCCTGAGGTTAGGATTAGCTCTGGTCATCTGTACAGTTGTTCCCATGCCTCTGCTGCCAGCTGATGTGCCACACTGAGAAGCAGGAATCCTTAGACTTGTTCTCTTTGGATTCCCCTCTGCTAGGTGATTAGTTACTATTTGTATCATTGATTACCATTTCTAATATACTTCAGATTCTCCTCTGCTGGCTGTGTGATTTAGCTGTTGCTTCTGAAGGTTGCCCTTACAGCAGAACAAGTCTCCAAATCCTGGTCTGGAAGGCCCTCATATCCTGCATGGAGTCCCTGAGCCCCCTATCTGTCACTTTCCCCCAGGCTCAAGCATCTGCAGAATTCTATGTCTCAGCTCACCAACCCAGACACTCCCTCAGAGGCCCCAGCCCCTCAAGATGAGGCCTGGACTTGCCTGCTACACCTAGAGAGTCAGGTGCAAGTGACCCAATCTACCCTCATCCATCACATGACTGAACTCTCTATCTAGGACAGCCTGCACCCTACACTACTGGAACAAATTGACAACCTTGCTGTCAGGGGACTTTCTTTCCAATGCCTGCCCCAGACCAACACTGACTCTTAGACCAATTCCAGTCCTCCAAGGCTTGTTTGACATCTCTGGGGCATGCTACAGATCCCCAGAGATCTCTGGAGACCCTCAGAACTTGCTATGATCTCTCAGGGAGCACTTTTGGTCAACTCCAGTCATCTATACAGTTGTTCCCATGCCTCTGCCACCTGCTGATGTGCCACACCAAGCAGCAGGGATCCTTATACTTGTTCTCTTGAGATTCCCCTCTACTGTGCAATTAGTTACTATTTGTATCATCAATTACCCATTCTAATATACTTCAGATTTCCCTCTGCTAGCTGTGTGATTTAGCTGTCACTCCTGGAGGTTGCCCTTACAGCAGAACAAGTATCCAAATTCTGGTCTAGAAGCCCCTCATAGCTGCATGGAACTTCTGAGCCCCCTATTTGTCACTTCCCCACCAGGCTTAAGCACCCATGGAATCCTATGTCTCAGCTTGCCAACCCAGACACTCCCTCTGTCAGGGGACTACCCTTTCTGACCTCTGCCCATGTCCAACACTGATTCTCCTCACCCAGTTCTGCTTCCCCAAGGCTCATTCAATGGCTCTGGAGTGCTCTACTGGTCCCCATAGATCTCCAGAGACCCCTAGAACTCTCTGTGATCCCTTGTTGCACACTTCAGCTAACTCCAGTCATCTACACAGTTGTTCCCATGCCTCCACCACCCACTGATGCACTGCACCAAGCAGTGGGGATTCTTAGACTGGTTCTCTTTGGATTCCCCTCTGCTAGGTGATTAGTTTACTATTTGTATTGTTGATTACAATTCTAATACACTTCAGATTCCCCTCTGCTAGCTGCTTGATTTAGCCATTGCTCCTGGAGGTCACCCTTACAGCAGAACAAGTCTCCTATCCTGGTCTGGAAGCCCCTCATAGCCTGCATGGAATCTCTGAGCCCCTATCTGTCACTTCCCCACCAGGCTTAAACACCCACATAATTCTATGTCTCAGCACACCTTAGCATGCCAATCCAGATACTCCCCCAGAGGCCCCAGCCCCTCAGGATGAGGCCTGGACTTGCCTGCTACACATAGAGAACCAGGCATAATTGACCCAATCTTCCCTCACACATCACATGACCAAACTCTCCACCCTCTGCCAAACCACCAAACTCATCTTCCAGTCCCTCCAGGCACTATTAGAGCACTTGACCCCTGCCTCTGCACCACTCCTGGCTGTGGAAACACTCCTGGCAGCTTCTGCAGCCTCCCCAGCAGTTCTGGTAGCCCCCTGAGCATGGATTTCTTGTCCCACACTCCCAGACATTTATGATGGCAATTGTTCCAGAGGAGAGCATTTCCTTCAGTTCTGCCTCACCTACATCCATTTCAGTAGAGATGCTTTTGACTCTGATGCACAGAAAATAGCCTGGGTTTTGTTGTACATGAAGACAGGACATGCCTCCACCTACATGCTATGGGTGTTTTGATGTCCCAGAGGTGTCAGGAGTTTCATGGATTGGGCAGCCTTCAAAAAGGACTTCCAGGCAGAGTTCTTTCCAATTGACCCTGCCAAAACTGCCACCTTAGCACTATGTGACCAAGAATAGTATGGGCAAGGGAAACAGACACTGGACAAGTATATTGACTCCTTCTGGGCACTAGTTGAGCAAGCAGCCTACCCTAATGGCCTTCAACTGTGCCTCACATTCTGGGATGGCTTGCACCCTGTGCTACTGGAATGCATTGATAACCTTGCCAAGGGCTGCCCAGACAATGAGCAAATTGCTTCCTGGTATAAAGTGGCCTGGGATCAGTGGCAGCTCATGGAGATCTGACAGGAACTACATCACATGCATCCAACTCACCACCCTGTCCCTGTCACTACTCTCCAGTATTCTGCTCCTGCACTCCCAGTACCTGCCTCTGCTCTGGCCAACTCTGCCTCATGACCCCCACCATTGGGTTTACCTGCACTGTGACCCCTACTGCCAGGCATCCCCATGGACATCAATGCCACCTGATAGTACTGCTCCATGCTGCTGCTGTGCTGAAGATGCCAGAAACCCAGGCACTTTGCATGGCACTCCCCATTGGGTCTTGAGGTATGTTACCTCTCCATGGCAGAGCAGGAGGAGCTCCTCCTGCAGCTGTTGGCCATGAAGGATGCTACCAGAGACCCTTCACCACATGAGCTAGCACTGGAGTTGACCCCAGAGGAGAGTGGTGCTTGTGCCCCCCTCCCAAGTCTGGAGGAGGATTTTTAGTCAAGCAGCAGATGAGATGTACACCTCCATTGCCAAGTACTAACCAGTTTGTGTGTCTGTCAATAGAAAATGAAATTGCTTCCATCAATATTGATGGCCCTAAGATAACAGAACCTCAGTACTTCCCTCCAGACATACAAACACCAACTCCAGACTCCAAGCCAGGCCCACCAATGCCAGTCAGACCTTGTCTGGGCCACCCCACATGAGA
>JAGGAV010000023.1:0-70479 GCA_017657295.1 Termitomyces sp. DKA64 | reverse complement strand
CAGTACAACAATCATGTTCACTCTTCCACTCAGATGACTCCATTCTTCCTGGACACTGGTTGACATCCTCACATGGGATTTGAACCTCAAGCACAGCCTTCTGAGAATGACTTGGTGAACAAATTTGTGGACAGAATGAAGAAGGCACAGGAGGAGGCAAAAGCAGCATTGGTGAAAGCAAAGGAGGACATGGCATAGTACTATGACCAGCAGCAGACACCAGCTCCTACATACAAGCCTGGAGACCATGTGTACCTGAACAGCTCTAACATAAAGACAATGAGGCCCTCACATACAGAAGCTGTCACATTGCCATCTTAGACCCTTTGTGGTGGAGAAGAAGGTGGGGCCATTGGCATACCAGCTCAAGCTCCTTGCAGGCCTGCATCAACTGCATCTGGTCTTCAATGTAGTTAAATTGTTCCCAGCTCCAGATGACCCTATTCCTAACTGTCATCCTAAGGCACCACCACCACCAATCCTAATGAATGATGAGGAGGAGTACAAAGTGGAGGAAATTCTGGATAGCAGGATGTTCTGGGAAAAGCTACAGTTTAAGGTGAAGTGGAAGGGATATGGCATCAAGGACATCTCTTAAAAATCACAGGCCAGTGTATGTGCACCAGCATTGATTCAGGACTTCTACTGCAGGCACTCCAATGCACCAAAAGCAATTCAAGGTGTCTACCCTATCTCAGCAATTGATCAGGCAGTCCATAACTTTTTCTACTCAGTATGTTGAGGCACTGCATGCTAGAGGGGGGGTGATGTCAGGGGGCTGCTTATACCAGACCCTCTGGTTTGTTTCCTCTGTTCCAAGCCTGTCTTTTATTGTCATCCTCCCATCTTCTGGTGACAAATACTTTCAACCAAGGGCTATCTCTTGGTTATATTTTCACATGGTCATGTGATTTTAGTCCGGAGATTGAGGCCATTTATGATGGATTTCCATTTTTGGTACAATCTCCGGAGTTATGGCAATTTCCGGAGTTTGCACCTTTGGGTTAGGGTTAGAAGTTTTCCTCAAGCATCCACACCTGGCCAGGGAGCTCCTTAGACTTGTTCTCTTTGGATCTCCCTCTGCCAGGTAAGTAGTTATGTCTATAGACCCTTATACAGTACTGAATAGACTTTGGATCTCCCTCTACCACTTGTATGACTTAGCTACAGCCTCCAGAGGTCACCTTTATAGTTTGACACCTCCAGGGCATTCTCCAGATTCCTGGAGATCTTTGAGAGTCATTCTCCTTTTCTGAAAACCCCCAGAACTTGCTGTGCTTCCTTATTGAGCACCTTTCTAAGGTTAGGGTTAGCTCCAGTCATCTGTACAGCTGTTCCCATGCCTCTGCCACCCACTGATGCACTGCACCAAGCAGTGGGGATCCTTAGACTTGTTCTCTTTGGATTCCCCTCTGCTAGGTGATTAGTTACTATTTGTATCATTGTTTACCTTTTTAATATACTTTGAATTCCCCTCTGCTAGCTGTGTAACTTAGCTGCCACTCCCAAAGGTTGCCCTTACAGCAGAACAAGTCTCCTAACCCTGGTCTGGAAGCCCCTCATAGTCTGCAAGGAATTTCTAAGCCCCCTATCTGTTGCTTTCTCACAAGGTTTAAGCACCCACAGAATTCTATATCTCAGCTTGCCAATCTAGATACTCCCCTGGAGGCCCTGGCCCCTCAGGATGAGGCCTGAACTTGCTTGCTACACCTAGAGAGCCAGGTGCAACTGACCAATCTTCCCTCACCCATCACATGACCAAACTCTCCACCCTCTGCCAATCTCTTCAGACACTACTAGAGTGCCTGCCTCCTACTTCCACACCACCCCTGATGGTGGAACCACCCCAGGCTGCTCCAGTAGTTCCTCTTGTAGCTTCAGTAAATCCCTGAGCACAAATACCCCATCCTACACTCCCAGACACATATAATGGCAATTGCTCCAGTGGGGAGCACTTTTTTCAGTCCTGTCTCACTTATATTCACCTTAGCAGAGATGCCTTTGACTCCAATGTGCTGAAGATTGCTTGGGTACTGTCATATATGAAGACCAGACATGCCTCCACCTATGCACTATGGGTGTTTTAATGCTCTAAAGGTGTCAGGAGCTTTGCAGATTGGGCTGCCTTCAAAAAGAACTTCCAGATGGAGTTCTTCCTAACTGACCCTGCTAAAACTACTGCCTTAGTGCTACATGACAGAGGGCAGTATGGATAAGAAAAATGGATGCTGGACAAATATATTGACTCCTTCCAGGTGTTAGTCAAGCAGGCAGCCTACCCAAATAGTCTTCAACTGTGCCTCACCTTCTGGGATAGCCTGCATCCCACACTGTTGAAGTGCATTGACAACCTTGCCAAGGGCTGCCCAGACAAGGAGCAGATCACCTTCTGGTATAAGGTGGTCTGGGATCAGTGACAGCTTATGGAGATTTAATGGGAGCTATGCTGCATGCACCCAACTCACCACCCAGCTCTGGTTGCCAATCTTTAGTATCCTGCTCCCATAATCTCAGCACCTGCCCCTGCTCTGGCCATCTCTGCACTGTGACTCTTGCTGCCAGGCATTTCCATGGATGTAGATGCCACCTGACAGCATTGTCTAGCACTGCTACTATGCTGAAGGTGCCAAAAACTTGGGCACCTTATGTGATACTGCCCATTAAGTCTCAAGGTACATGACCTCTCCATAGCCAAGCAAGAGGAGCTCCTCCTACAACTGTTGGCCATGAAGGACACTGCAATGAGCTGGTACCAGAGTTGACCCTGGAGGAGAGTGGTGCTTGCACCCTCTCCCAGGCCTGGAGGAGGATTTTTAGTCAAGCAACAGATGAGATTGTTGGAGTGTGACAAATATGATATTGTGATGTACAGCAAACATGACACAAAGGGCTACTGAGGGCCAAGGACTCTGCTTTGTCCCGAACACACATATATATTCACCAGTTACTTATGAGCACCCTCAGTCATGTTTACACATCTCTGAGGAAATACTTACATATTTTACTAGGTGTCCATCACACTGATATACTTGCTACTGCCTGTCTGGATTCCAACAGGTTATGGGCCCAAATAAGCAGGCTACTTGTCACAGTATCACTACTTGTTGGAATTTATCCCACTATCTCATTGCAATGCCAACTGCATCAGACTGTTCTATTTGGAGCTGCCTCTGAATCACATCTCTCTTGTTAGGAGATACTATTTGCCTATTGATCTGCTTTTTTTTCCCTTTCTATCTACCCATGTACCCAAATATGTCTGCCACAGATACCAATGCCCTGTCTATTTATGCAATCTTTGTCCAAGGAGTCAATTGGAAGGGCAATAAGTTCAATTGCAGCTTGTCTACCACAAACTTCACCAGATGGTCTAAAGTGCTTGAAATTCACCTATCATCATTTGGACTGAAATTCTATGTATTCCTGACTCTAATCTCCCCACCCAATGCCAGTTCCAAACCAATTGCACATCAAAACTGGTTGATCAATGACAACCTCACATGTGTGGTAATCCTCACTGCACTAGACAAATCAGAATATGAGGGCCTTGATGATGCCAAAACTGCAGCAAAAGTGTATGATTATATTAAAATGCATGCTGAAGGTGAAGGACCAGTCAGGATGGTGTCCTTGATCCAAGAGGTCCTCAAAATCCAGTGCTCACCAAGCAAACTGCTGACCATGACTGCAACATGCATCAGTGACATAGTAAATTGTATTTTTGCCATCAAAGCACTTGACAAAGACACATTCAAATGTGTTATCCTCCTTAACAGTCTAAACAGTCCCCAGTATGAGTCAGTACAAACACAGATATCACAAGGACTTGCAGACACTATGAAGGATGCACCTTACACCTTTGATAACACTCAGAAGCTTCTCAAGACAGTCCAGAACCTAACCATGTTGAAGACTTCTGGTTCTGCTCAGCCAGCCAATACAGCACTCATGGCATCTGGGAAGGGATGCTATAGATTGATACAACCACACCTTCCAGGGCACAATTACTCATCTGGGGTAAAGTGTTGTACAACCTGCATGGCACATAATAGACCATGTGCTGGACATGACACAAAGTACTGTGCCCATCCAGGGGGGGCAATGGCTAAACAGGGCTTCAAGGCTGCTAGAGAAGCAGCATGTGTGGCAGGGGCAGCACCATATGCCAAGGAGCAAAGTACAAGTGGAAATTCAAAGGTATATACTCAGCTGATGAGATTGAAAGGGAAGATATACCTAGTGAAAAAGAACAACTTTGGAAAACTCTAGACACATAGTGGAGAGTTTGCCCCAGCCAGGTTTGCTGGCCTAATCACTGATGATGTAGTCAATGCAGTTATATCTGATGAAGCAGAATGGGAAGGCTGGATGATGACACTCAAGGAGACAGACAATCTGACAGCCACAATCAACTGGAATGAACATTCCAAGGGCAACACCAAATTTGATCCCTCCACAGTCTCACCACTTAGCCAGGATGCCAACACATTGCTCACAGCACTGGATGATTGCCCTTTCTATGTTGACTCTGGGGCAATGGTTCACATATCACCTTGACTTTCTAACTCTGCAACCCATCAGGCCCAAGGTGATTAAAGGGTTGGCAGATCTGAAGTCTCAGCCTGTGGGGTTGGAAATGTATGTTTGTGTATGGTAGAAGACAATACTCTCCAGCTGAAAAATGTTCTCTATGTGCTAAACTCCATCATACACCTTATCTCAGTCAGACAAATCTCTATGGACAATGATACATATTTGCACCTTGACTGTGATGGCATGAAAGTCATAGATTGCACCACTGGAGCCCTAATTGCCAAGGGCCCTTTGCTTCAGGAAAAGAGGTTGTATGCCATTGACCTGTTCAATGCAGTCATGGAACATGCACACTCAGCTGACATGTCATGGAACATGCACACTCAGCTGACATACACACCTGGCACCACTGCCTTAGCCATGCAAATTTCCAAGCTGTTCAGCAGTTAGCCCAAGATCAACTGATCAAAGGCGTGCTCCCCCTTCCTCACCAGATGCCAAAGTGTGACAGTTGCATTTTAGGAAAACAGATCCAATCAACTGTCCCAAAACTGAGGCAGGAAGGGAGTAGAGCAACATGAAAGCTAGAGATTATCTGGGCAGACTTGATGGGGCCAGTAAATGTGCAATTGAGATCTGGTCATCACTATGTACTAGACATAGTAGATGATTATACTAACATGGCTTGGGCCATCCCACTTAAATCTAAGGATAAGGCATTTCCAGCACTTAGAGCTTGGGAATTGGCACACAAAGCCAAAACTGGACTAAGGATTGGCAAATACTGCATGGGATTTGATGGGGAGCTTACCAGCAAGGAGATGGAAGCCTGGCTGGCATTGAGAGGAGTACTAAGTGAACACAGTGCACCCTATACCTCAGCATATATAGGTAGAGTTGAATGGATGCACCACACACTAATGAGCAAGGCCAGAACCATGCAAATAGACTCAAAGTGCCCAGATTTTCTATGGGATGAGTTTTACCTTACAGTGACACACCTCCACTTGAAGACACCCACCAAATCCTTGAATAGAAAAACACCATATGAGAGGTGGCATGATTGCAAGCCCAACTATGCTTACATGTGTGAAATAGGCTGCTGCTCCTTTGTTCTCATTCTAATGCACAATCCCAAAGTCTATTCTAGATCCATTGAATGTATTCTGATTGGGTATGGCACCAATTCTAAGACTTATTGATGCTGGAACCCCAAGAATAAAAAGGTATATCAGTCTTTCTATGTAAGGTTTATCAAACAACATGAATCACTGACCACAAATGGCATGGCACCACTGGCAGAAACAACAATCCCCAGCCTCCTTAAACTCAACAAGAGCATGTCCCTGATGCTAGAAAAGGGCAACAGCAGTGACATGGAATTTGATGTTGATGACTCAGCACCAACATGTCCAGCAGAACCTCATCAGGATGTACTGGAAGCCCATGATATCCCTCAATTGTGTTGATCAAATTGCATCTGATGACTCACAGAAAAAAGGCCAGCATTGACAGAGACAGGCCACCCACAAGATTAGGAAGAGCAATGGAAGAAGTCAGGGAGAGTGAGAGAAGGGTGAAGGAGCAGCAAGCATATGGGAGGACTGATGCAGTGGAAAATGCCAAATGCAAGATTGAGCAGGCACTAGCCATCATTGAGGAAGAAGCACTGGCACCCACAGTTGATCTTGATTGAATACTGGCAGCTATTTTCACACAATCAAATGATGTTGACTCACTACTAATGAATATTGAAGATGAACCAAGGATATGAGAGGAAGCCAAGAAGGGATCAGATGCACAGAGATGGGAGGAAGGCTATAGAGAGGAGTTGAAGTCACTGAAGGAGATGGGAGTATACAAGCTCATACCATGATCAGCAGTTCCTCAAGGGTATAAAGTCAGGAAAGGGTGCCCAGTATTCAAGATAAAGCAAGATGAACTTGAAAACCCTGTGAGGTATAAGGTATGGCTGGTGTTTAAAGGATATGAACAGATCTATAGAAAGGACTACCATAAAACCATGTCCCTGACAGCACATATGGAATCATGATGTATACTCCTCCACATCACAGCAACTGAAGGTTAAGACACTATGCAGACCAACATGAAGACAGCCTTCCTATATGGCATCCTACCAGATGATGAAGTCCAATACATGGAGCAGCTGATTGGGTTCAAAGAGCCAGAAAAGGAAGACTGGGTGTGTGAGTTAATGCAAGGTTTATATAGAATAAAGCAAGCCAGATGCATCTGGAACCAAACACTGAACAAATGAATGATGTCATGGGGATTCTCTAGGTTGGCCTGTGAGTCTTGCATATATCACAGGAAATCACCCACAGGCACCATCATCACTGCCATGCACATTGACAACTTCCTGTCTATTGCTAGCTCTAAGGATGAAAATGAATGTTTTAAGGCACAGATGAGAGAGGTCTGGACAATATCTGACCTTGGCTGCCTGTGACACATTGTTGGAGTTTCTGTTGAATGGGATTATGCAAATTGAACTGTTGTGCTATCCCAGACAGCTTTTATTAACAGGGTCATTCAGCAATTTGGACAGAAAGAGGCCCACCCACTGTCACTGCCAATGGAGCCAGGTCTGAAGCTCAGACAACTGAATCAAGAAACTTAGACTAAGGAGGAGAAGGATGACATTGCTAAGCTACCATACAGATCACTCATTGGTTGTCTCTTGTACATCACTATTGCCACATGCCCAGATATCACATATGCAGTCCAACAGCTCTCACAATTCCTTGACAACTATAACAGATCCTACTGGAATGCTGGCACTCAACTACTCAGGTATCTCAAAGAAATGAGCAACCTCAAGTTGCAACTAGGCAGCTCCTTCATCACCCTTCAAGGTTTCACAGATGCAGATTGGGCTAGCTGCTCAGACACAAGGAGAAGCATAAGCAGCTATATGTGATCATTAGGGACTGGTGCCATATCCTGGTCAGTTCAAAAACAGAAAACTGTCATGACATCCTCATGCAAAGCAGAGTACATGGCAGCTTACAAGTTGATGTAGGAGTACATATGGCTCAGGGCACTGCTGAAAGCTATAGGCTGGAACTTCATGACCAACACAACCACCCTTTTTTGTGACAACAAAGTGGCAATCAATCTGTCTGAGAACTCAACAGCACACACTCAAGTGAAACACTTTGACATCAAGTATCATTTTATTTGTGAACATGTGCAAAATGGCAAAATTGTTATAAAATACATCAACACAAAGGACAATGTTGCTGATCTATTTACAAAGCCTCCACCTTGACCATTATTTGTCTGCCTACATCATATACTTGGCCTCAGTTAGCCTGCCACAATTCCATGCAAGAAGGAGATGTATATATGTCATGTCCACAGTAAGAAGGAGTGTTAGAGTGTGACAAATGTGATATTGTGATGTACAGCAAACATGACACAAAGGGCCACTGAGGGCCAAGGACTCTGCTTTGTCCCAAACACATATATATATTTATCCACCAGTTACTTATAAGCACCCTCAGTCATGTTTACATGTCTCTGAGAAAATACTTACATGTTTTACTAGGTGTCTGTCACACCAATATACTTGCTACTGCCTGTCTGGATTCCAACAGAGATGTATGCCTCCATTGCTGGGTATGTCTGTCAGTAGAAAATTATATTGCCCTTCCTAATATTGATGATTCTAAGACAAAAGAACTTGAGTCTTCCCCTCCAGACATACAAACACCAATTCCAGACCCCAAGCCAAGCTTCCTGACTCCAGTTAGGCTCCATCCATGCCACTCCATCTGGGAATGCAGACTACCCCGGTAGTACATAGTGGCCACAAACCCATCTGTGAACTCCTTGCACCTCAACATGGAAATCAAGACCACAGACACCCAGCAAACCTATGAAGTCACTGCCCTCCTGGATAGCAGAGTGGCAGAGTAGTTTCTGGACTCAGAGTTTGTGAAGCACCATAGCCTGACCATTCAGCCACTTTCCAAGCCCATTTCAGTGTTCAACATTGATGGGATGCCCAACAACCAAGGTCAAGGAAGAGTGCCAGGCTGAAGTTTGAGTGTATACAGCCATTCAGGCTTGTTATGCCAGCCATCTCCCCTTTGCAGCTCTAGACCTTCTAAACCCCTCACCCCTGGTGTTTCTCTATAGAGGGGCTCTCTACAAGGACAACCAGAGCTATGGCAGGGCCCCAGAGGAGGAACTAGGAGGGGAGTTCAGTGGCCTACACAATCCAGAGTTCCTGGACAAGGCAGTGGAAGTTGGAAACCAGATATATGCCATCACCCTATGCTCCCTGCCCTCTATCATGGAGATCTGGGCTAGCCAGACCACCTCCCAGTGGCTGTTCCAGGCATTTGCTGCTAATTCCATGCCCCAGGCATTCCAGGACATTGTACTGCTAAATCTCTACATGTTCAAGGACATATTCTCTAAGGCCTCTTTTAACTCACTCCCAGAGCACAAGCAGTGGGACCACACCATCAAATTAGTGCCAGACTCCAAGCTCACAAACTATAAGCTCTACCCACTAGTGCTGAGGGAGCAAGATAAGCTCAATGCCTTCCTGCAGGAGAACCTGGACTCCAGTCATATCTGCCCCTCAAAATCCCCAATGGCCTCTTCAGTCTTCTTCATCAAAAAAAGGACAGCTCTCTTTGACTGGTCCAGAACTACATGCCATGACCATGAAGAACTGCTATCCCTTTCCCCTCATCTCCAAGCTCATCAATAGCCTCTGGGGTGCACAGTACTTCACTAAACTGGAAGTCCAATGGGGCTACAACAATATATGCATCCAAGAGGGAGATGAATGGAAGGCCACCTTCCAGACCAACCAGGGATTGTTCAAACCTCTCATCATGTTCTTTGGACTCACCAACAGCCCTGCCACCTTCCAGACAATGATGAACAACATCTTCTAGGACCTCATTGCCAAAGGCATAGCATGCATATACCTCAACAACATCCTCATCTACACCAAAATGCTGGAGGAGCATTGCTGGGTCATGTGCATTGTCTTGGAATGCCTCCACCTCCACCACTCTATCTCAAACCAGAGAAGTACAAGTTCAAGCAGATTTGGATTTAAGTACCTTGGGCTGATCATCTTGCATAGAGCTGTGGAGATGGACCCAGTGAAGGTAGCAGGTATAGTGGAGTGGTCAGAGCCCAAGAACAAGAAGGAAGTGTAAGCCTTTTTAGGCTTTGCTAACTTCTACCAGAGGTTCATCCAGGATTTCTCCCATCATGCCTACCCTCTATTTGATCTCACTGTAAAGGATGCTGCCCGGAGCTGGAGCCCCCTGGAGCAGATGGCTTTTGATGATCTCAAGCATGCTGTCACCACCAGACCTGTCCTCCTTTTCCCAGATGACCACTCTCCCTTCTGGGTAGAAGCTGATAGCTCTGACTTCACCACCAGAGCTGTTCTGTCCCAACAATCCCAGGAGGACAGAAAATGGCATCTAGTGGCCTTCTACTCCAAGAGCCTGAATGCAGTAGAGCAAAATTATGACATCCATGACAAGGAGATGCTGGCCATCATCTGGTCTTCTGAGGAGTGGCAGCATTTCCTAGAAGGTGCACAGCATAAGTTCAAGGTTTGGACAGATCACAAGAACCTTGAGTATGGCCAAGAAGCTCAATTGCCAACAGGCCCAGTGGTCCCTCTACCTAGCCAACAACTTCTCACTGCACCACAAGCCAGGCCAGAGTATGGGGAAGCTGGATGCCCTGTCCCAAAGAGCAGATCATAGCACTAGAGGGGACAAAAACAGTAACATTGTGCTCCTCCAGCCTGAACTGTTTGCAATCCAAGCCATGGAAGGCCTAGTCATCAAAAAAGTGGAGGTAGACATCCTCTGGAACATCCAGCATGAAAACCAGGATGGTTGGCAGGAGGAATTTGTTGCTCATGCAGCCTGGGCACTGAAATCAGGATGCACCACTGGCACCAAATCTGTCTGCACAGACAAATGAGCCCTCTGTGAGGGGCTCCTGACCTTCCAGGACTGCATCTACATGCCCAACAATCCAGAGCTCCACCAGAGAATTGTAGAGCAGCACCATGACTCCTGGATTGTGGAATATCCTTGCTAATGGAAAATGTTAGAGCTAGTGTTCTGGAATTACTGGTGGCTCCAGATGTCCCAGTATATTGGGTCCTACACTAGTACATGCAATCTCTGCCTCCAGACCAAGCCTCAATACCATCTCCCCTCTGGACAGGCCCATCCCCTCCCTATTTCCATGGAATGATGGAGCATTGCCTTGGTGGACTTCATTGTAGAGCTCCCCAATGCCTGAATTACAATGCCATCATGGTAGTGGTGAACTTATGTGGCAAGCAAGCTCACTTAATCCCCACTTATACCACTTGCTCTGCTATGGTTACTGCTAACCTGTACTGGAAGAACATCTGGAAGCTCCATGGCCTCTCCAATGCCTATGTGTCTGACTGGAGTCCACAGTTTATAGCAGACTTCACCAAGGAGCTCTACTGACTCCTTAATGTGAAGCTTCATACCTCCACTGCCTATCACCCACAGTCTGATGGCCAGACCAAATGTGTAAGTCAGGAGCTTGAGCAGTATCTCTGCCTCTTCTACAACAAGGGTCAGGATAACTGGGACAAACTCCTCTCCAAATTCCAGTACAACAACCATGTTCATGTGGCCACTCAAGTTCTGCCCCTTTTCCTGGACACCAGATGTCACCTGTGTATGGGCTTTGAACCCCAGGCCCAACCTTTGGAGAATGAAGCTGTGAACAAGTTTGTGGACCAGATGAAGATTGCACAGGAGGAAGCCTGGGCAGCTCTGGCAAAGGCAAAAGACAACATGGCATGATATTATGACTGTAGAAGGACCCTGGCACCCAGGTACCAGCCCAGAGATTGAGTTTACCTGGATGCATCTGATATTACAACCACCCAACTGTCAAAAAAGCTCTCACACCATCATTTGAGACCCTTTATGGTAGAATGGCAGGTAGGACCCCTAGCCTACCAACTCCAGCTCCCCATGGGGATGTGCCAGCTTCATCTGGTGTTCAACATGGTCAAACTAACACCTGGCACCCCTGCCACCTTTGGTGGTGGTCAATGACAACAAGGAGTACAAGGTGGAGGATATCCTGGATAGTTGTCTATTCCAATGATGGCTATAATACAAGGTGAAGTGAAAAGGCTACAGAATCAAGGACATCTCCTGGAAACCACAAGAGAACATGCATGTGCTGAGACTCATCAGGGAGTTCCACTGAAGATACCCAGATGCACCATAGGCCATCCAGTGGATCTATCCCATCTTGCCAGTGAACCAGGCAATCCAGAACTTCTTCTACCCTGCACATTAAGATGCCACACAATAGAGGGGGGGTGATGTCAGGGGACCTCCATGTCCAAACTTCCTATTCTGGCATATGACAACTCCCCACTTCCTATTCTGGCACATGATGACTCCCCATGACCCAATCTCCTTCCCCAAGGCTCACTCTACACCCTCAGTGCTCCCTCCAGATCCCCATAGATCTCTCTGGAGGTCATTCTCCTTTTTGAGAAACCTCCAGAACTTTCTGTATTCCCTCTTTGAGCATCTCCTGAGGGTTAGGGTCAGCTCCAGTTGTCTGTACAGCCATTCTCATGCCTCCACCACCTGTTGATATGCCACACTGAGCAGCAGGGATCCTTAGACTTGTTCTCTTTGGATTCCCCTCTGCTAGGTGATTAGTTACCATTGTATTGTTGATTACCTTTCTAATATACTTTGGATTCCTCTCTGCTAGTCATGTGATTGACCTGCAGCTCCCAGAGGTCACCCTTACATCTATTGGAAATGGAATGACACATTTCTTTCCTTACTGTTCTCAGAGAGATATGATTGGCTGCTAGCAGTGCTTGTTCCTAGTACCCTTACTTGCAGTAAGACCACTGCTGCTTATTTCTTTCAATGATAATGCTTATCAGGCTGTGAAAATGACCTCCTTCTTTTTCTGTTCAATGAAGCGCTGATGCTAAGGCTAGTAACTAACTAAAGAACAAGACAAGTTATCAGTAGAGAAAATAATAAATTTATATGATCAAATAGCAAGTCAATATAACACAATATGATATCTGAAAGTAATGGAGTGTGCACAAAAATATATGACTGAAGATAAAGCAACTATAGTAAAAAACAAACTTGGATGTAAGTAAGCTGCAGAGAGCATGTATCATGCTTTTGGCTTACAGTGAAAACTAACTTCCCAAAGATATGAAATAGAATCTTTACCCTTTTTCTTCAAGGGTCACAGTTAATGAATAAAGTGCAAGATGCGCACAGAAGATATAATGAGCAACACCCTACTATTCTTGATGCAGTATCTGCTTATCAATGGCACTGGTCCAAAATGGCTTTGAATCTGCAAGAAATGTGTATTGCTCCTAGTGCTGTTCAATGCCTTTTTGCTTTTGCAATATGTGTACTGGAAATGACATAGCAGCTTTCATTTTCACTATGTTTTTTCAGAGGAAACATTATTGGCTGCTGTGTGCGCGTGCTGCGCAGAGGCCTCCGAAAATGCACTGAGGAACCGGAGTGGCAGTGCTCCGCAGCTGGACCGGCCCTAATGCAATCGGATAAGCGTACTTGTGAGACTACTTTCTTACGTGACAATCTCCCCTCCGCCCAACGAGTGAGCCAAGGTAATCCACCGCAGTTCGCAGCAAAAGCTGTGCAGAGTCCTATATAACTTTCTAATTCATACAACAGGGCCCCATCACCTATCTTCACTATCTTTTTAACGAACATCAGCAATGGAAGACGAAGTCGCAGCCCTCGTATGTCTCGATCGCCTCCTCCATACATTCGCGTCTCTCATTTTCGCCCTCGCAACAGGTTATCGACAATGGTTCCGGCATGTGCAAGGCTGGCTGTACGTTATCAATGCATCGGCGCGTTCGTATACTAACTCGTGTATATCTCAGTTGCTGGTACATAGATTATGAAATCGCGACGTGTCTAGCACGATTACTGACCCTAATTACAGGTGACGATGCCCCTCGTGCCGTTTTCCCGTGCGTCGAGTTATATTCATTAGCCTCGTAGTTATATATACTCATTCTATATTCCAGTTCCATCGTAGGTCGTCCTCGTCACCAGGGTGTCATGGTCGGCATGGGTCAAAAGGACTCTTATGTCGGGTAAGTTGCTGTTTTCTCGGCGCGTCGACTAGTTTGTTCAAATCCATCAAGTGATGAGGCTCAATCGAAGCGTGGTATATTGACTCTCAAGTATCCTATCGAGCATGGTATCGTTACCAACTGGGATGATATGGAGAAGATTTGGCATCACACTTTCTACAATGAGCTCCGTGTCGCCCCTGAGGAGCACCCTGTCCTCTTGACTGAGGCTCCCCTCAATCCCAAGGCCAACCGCGAAAAGATGACCCAAATCATGTTTGAAACTTTCAATGCTCCGGCTTTCTACGTTGCTATCCAGGCTGTCCTCTCTCTCTACGCTTCTGGCCGTACAACCGGTATTGTATTGGACTCTGGTGACGGTGTTACCCACACCGTTCCTATATATGAAGGTTTCGCTCTGCCGCATGCCATTCTTCGTCTCGATCTTGCTGGACGTGATTTGACCGACTTCTTGATCAAGAACTTGATGGAGCGCGGCTACCCCTTCACCACCACTGCCGAACGCGAAATTGTTCGTGACATTAAAGAAAAGCTCTGCTACGTCGCCCTCGATTTCGAGCAGGAGCTACAGACTGCCGCTCAGTCCTCTGCTCTCGAAAAGAGCTATGAGCTTCCTGATGGCCAAGTGATTACGATTGGCAATGAGCGGTCAGTTTCCAGTGCCTGTCGCTTGAACTCTAAGTATCAAATGTGACTTCACAGTTTCCGTGCTCCTGAAGCCCTATTCCAACCTGCTTTCCTTGGTCTTGAAGCGGCTGGTATCCATGAGACCACGTATGTATCAGATGGCACCTATGGCTTCTGAATTGTTTTGACGCCACCTTTTAGCTATAACTCGATCTTCAAGTGTGACCTCGATATTCGCCGTGACCTCTACGGAAATGTCGTCCTTTCCGGTGGAACCACCATGTTCCCTGGTATCGCTGATCGCATGCAGAAGGAGTTGACATCACTGTCGCCTGCCAGCATGAAGGTCCGTCAATAACCCAATGTATTTTCAATTGATTCTAAAAACGCCCGGTGTCTCTTCAGGTCAAGATCGTTGCACCCCCTGAGCGGAAGTATTCTGTCTGGATCGGTGGATCCATCCTGGCTTCGCTCAGCACCTTCCAAAACCTCTGGTGCTCCAAGCAGGAGTACGACGAGTCCGGCCCTGGCATTGTTCACCGCAGTACGTTTTCAATCTGTACTTTACCAGATGAGTTTTGACATTGACGCCACTCACAGAGTGTTTCTAAGCGGTATTGACACATTGTGGATATTCAATACATACACATACCTTACATACTTTCTGCTATCCCATTTATGTCAATGATGTTATGATTTTTTTGCCGGTGTCGCTCAGGGCCGTGTGAGCACGTGTTATGAAAAGTTTTGGAAGCAAGTGCCGCTGTGGTCGGGGGTTCTGAAGTTTACTGTCTCCACTCCTTTCTCTCTTTTATAGCCTGAGCACGGAGAGGGGCGCAAAGGCTCGCTAGACCAACTCCTTTCCCGTAGAAAATTTGATCATGGACAGCTCGATCCCGGCCCGTCGTCGTCGCCATTCCAATTCACTCGACAACAAGAATTTGGATCATCTCCATCATCCTGCCCCCAAAAAGTTCTCTGAATCCGACACAATAAATACCCCTCCTCGTCCCAAATCGACTCCCGGCGAGCGTCCACACCAGCGAAGACGGCAGCTGAGCCCAAGTCCCGTTTTTGACGAACCGGAAGGAGAAATTAACGGAACTCAGGGCATGCACATCGATCAGTCTCTTAGCGCCCAACCAACGCAAGTTCAGCCGGAAACCGTGCTTGCCACCATCCGCAACAACGTCTCTGCCCTTGAACGACCCACAAAACCACTCCCAGCTTCAAAATCGCGTGCGAAAATGGCC
This sequence comes from Termitomyces sp. DKA64, assembly GCA_017657295.1. NCBI lineage: Eukaryota > Fungi > Basidiomycota > Agaricomycetes > Agaricales > Lyophyllaceae > Termitomyces > Termitomyces sp. DKA64. The sequence goes on along the minus strand of JAGGAV010000023.1, from coordinate 54,870 downwards.
CAGCCGAATCCACACAATCCTATTCCCATCGTCGCAAACCCTTCTATGTTGCCTGTCCAGGCGCATGTCGCCCGTGGCGGTATGGCCTCATCCAATCGCCGTCTCTATGTAATTTTGGAACAGGCCTGCCTCGAGGCGTACAGAATTTCAGGAGGTCCAGGAAAAAGCAGAAACGGGAAAGGAGAGGGAGATGTGAAATATACCTTACTCAATTGTGATGATCACCAGGGCATCTTGGCCAAGACTGGGCGAGATATTGCTGATGCAAGGCCCGATATCACTCACCAGGTACGGAACGTCCACCGATGAATCATTGAGTGCTGCGATTGATACGTTGTTTTGTCTTTGTGATAGTGCTTGTTGACGCTTCTGGACTCGCCTCTCAATAAGGCTGGCCTGCTGCAGGTGTATATCCATACGGCGAAGGGCGTGCTTATTGAGGTCAACCCCCATGTTCGCATTCCGAGGACGTTCAAGAGGTTCAGTGGGCTGATGGGTGTGTTTCTTTTTCTGACAATTTGCAAATGTCTTTATATATATCGCGATAATCAGTTCAACTCCTGCACAAATTGTCTATCCGAGGGGTGAACGGACCTGAAAAACTTCTCAAGGTTATCAAAGTGCGTCTGATACCCCCATTTATTTGATCCTTTCCTTAGCTGTGCTGTAGAATCCTGTCGTCGACCATCTACCACCAAATACCATCAAGCTCAGTGAGTGTGCCCTACCCCATCACCGATACCGACCTGATCTATTTTCCTAGCACTTTCTGGCGACGCCCCAACTCAGCGTCTCTCTCAATACCTTCCGACTTTACCGACGACTCACAATATAGCAGTCTTTGTCGGTGCTATGGCAAGAGGCAGAGACGACTTTGCTGATGCTTATGTCGACGAAAAAATCAGTATCAGCGACTATGCGCTGAGTGCAAGCGTTGCATGCGGCAAGGTGAGTGAAAAGCCATGCATCTCTAATAACTGCTCATTTTTCGTCATTTTAGTTCTGCTGCGCGCTTGAAGAACTCTGGGACATTGTATGATCTCATTCAGCTCTGTTTTTTTCCTGTGTGTCGCGTCTGGTATCTCTGTTGTATCCTTAAATTATCACCATCTGCACTTCAACTCGCAGATCTGTATTTTTTACGGCACCACATGACCTGCAATGTCGCAGCACCCACATTCCTTGATTTCTCTACCGTATAGCTCCTAACCATATTATCACCGACCCATCACGATGATGCCACGTTACCATTGCCACTGTGCGACTCAACTCGCAATCGCTCTCGGTCCTCCTCGCTTACGTCATTACACAATCTATATATTTGGATAACAAGCTCGTGACTCGCAGTACGTAGTTCAGTAACGTACAGCCGCTGCTGAATGCATTTTGGTTTGCGTACTATGCACAGCAAATAATGGTCATCAAGGCTGAGATCCGGACTGAGGGTTGGAGACTGTTTTGTTGCAATCGCGGCGCTACAGGGTCACGATTTCTGCATTCATTCCCGATAGGAGAAAGGAATATATTATGTCCTTCTGAGATCAGGACGTCTTTACGCCTAGTCTAGAAACACCTTGAAACATTGCAATAGAAGATCGGTACCACCGGTCTACTATGCCATACACCGATGCCGATGTCGAACTAAAGCCTTTAAATGCAGATGTAGTTTATCTGCACTCATGCTTTCAACTTCTCGACAAGCTCCGGGACAGCTTCGAATAGGTCTGCCTGGAGACCTATATCTGCAACTTGGAAAATAGGCGCGTCGGGATCCTTGATACGCATGAAATGAGTTTTGACTGTAGTTACAGGACTGTAGACTCGCCTTGTTGATAGCAACTATGAGTTTGGAATCCTTCATTCCAGCGAGATGTTGAATAGCTCCGGAGATACCAACGGCCACATACAACTCAGGGGCAACAACTTTGCCTGTTTGGCCGACCTGTAACGAGTTGTCTGCATATCCTGCGTCTACGGCAGCACGCGAAGCTCCAACGGCAGCACCAAGCGCATCCGCAAGTGGATATAACGTGGAGGCGAACGTCTCAGCATTTTTGAGAGCACGTCCTCCGGACACCACTCGACCAGCGACTCCGAGATCAGGACGATCGGACTTTGTGAAGGTAGACTTGACATGTTCCGTTGGAGAGTCATAGACCTCAACAGGGTCTAGGGACGAAACTTCAACTTGGGAGGCATCTTGTGCTTGCGCGACGGCGAAAGCAGTACCCCGAACGGTGAAGAACTTGAGAGGAATAGATGAAGGTGCGCGAACGGTTGCAATCGCGTTCCCAGCATATATTGGACGCGTAAATGTTGTACTGTTGGAAGAGGCATCATGATCCACAGAAGTAACATCTGAAACGGAGGGGGCGTCGAGCTTCGCTGCTACTCGGGGCAACAATGATTTTGCAAATGAAGATGTCGAGGAAACGATATGTGTAAATGACGTGGAACCGGATAAAAGTCTTTCCAGAAGAGGAGAAACGGTCTCTGGGAGTGGCTCAGCGTATTGGGATGAGGCTGAATGCAGAATAGAGGTCAAGCCTTTGAGTCTATCGAAAGATCAACGATGGGTTACAAAAATGAATTAAGACCGACTTTTTGGCTTTCTCCACAACGCTCTGCACGTGTTCCGGTGCACCAACAACAAGCCCGGTTACTTTGCCTCCGAGTTGTTCAGCAGCAGTAAGTGCAGATAGGGAGCCCGAATCCAACACTCCTTGTCTATGTTCAAGAAAAACAAGGGCATGTGTAGGCGTGGCGGTGGAATAGGAGCGCGCAAGAGCGCGCGTTGAAATGATAGAACGTCGTAGCATTGGTGGTTGCGGAAGAGAATGCCTGAATTCCGATCATCATAAAATCACGTTCGTGTGTCACGCACGACAAGACTCTTAGTATCCGAGGCTACCTACCATATAACTCATGAGGTGGTCACTACGGACACATATCTGTGCCATATTGTTGCTTACAGTACCTCATATCAAGGCAATTCACGAGTCTGACGTTGGCGTTGTCGATTGGCACAAGTTTCTTATCGGTGTACCACTTGTTGCGGCACCAGTGACGGCCCCTTCTTTCCATCGACTCAATTCTGCTGCAAACCGTGGTGGGATAACTACGGAGGATGCGGAAATAATATATACTGCAACAGCGAACAACATACTTGCGGCGTTGAATCCAAAAGACGGGAGCGCTGGTATGCACCCCATGTAATCTATCACGTCTATCCAAGCTGACGACCGAGACAGTCTGGAGATATATATTCGAAGCAGACGATCGGATAGTAGGATATTACCCACACTCAGACCGTGAGGTCTCTCTTTCCTACCAGATGTGATTTCTAAAAAGTGTCCAGGTCTGGTAACACTTTCCGGCCCCGGCGGGGCTATCCTTCGGGTTTTTGACGGTAACACGGGTGCTCTGTACTTTGAAAAGCGTTTGCATGCACCAGGGTCTGGTCGCAATGCAGAGCCTCTCCATCTCGGAACACATGTTGCATTTGGCAATAGCAACGACTCGTACGTGTTGACGGATGGGCATGTCGTGCGGCGCGTTGATGCTTTGACCGGTATCGTGCAATGGACATGGGCGAGTCAAGAGTGTGTTTCCTTCTCATTTATGAATTCCATCTGAAAGGTTCATTGACTTTGTAACAGTGCATTAACCATTCTCACGAATCTGGTCTCCACTTCTTCTGCTTTATACGTCGTCGCATTCACAAGATCAAGCACTACTTTAAATCTCCACGTTGTCGTTCTCGACCCGCACACCGGCTCTGTTATTCATTCCCGAGGGGTGCCATCAAGCGTCCAACACCTTCACACCTATACCGTCCTTTCGAGTCCGACATCTGAGATCAACCATCCGCACGTTGTATGGGTCGAAAATGGCCTCCTGAGATCATTTAAACTTACACCAGAGCTTGATGCAAAGCCTGACGCACTCGTCTCCAAGCAGAAGACACGAGGTATCACTGCCTATGAGCGCATCATAGATGTTGGACTTTCTCTGTCAGGCAGCGCAGTGGCTGTTGCTGGTGATGGATCGGCGACTCTCCTCAGTCTCCACCATGATCATGTGGAGGGTGTTGGAGCATTGGCTCCTGTTAACCCAAATACAGAAGAGGACGCCGGCGTCACAATAGAATCCACTTGGGTTGGTGCACTTGGTGAAAGACCTGGAGAGATCATTGTTGGACGAGTGTATTGGTCCCATAAAGTCAACGTTTGTCGTTTAATGTCCCTCCTGTTCCAATAGAAACAAGCTTAATGACGCAGGCTCCTCCAGAAAATCAAATTGGAAACACTGACCTCCACTCCCGTTTCCGATGCCCATCCCAGGTTCAACAGTGCCGACTTTGCGATTGCCTTTGACACCCGCACTCACGGAATCATAGCTCATGTACGTACGTCTGCCTTCTTGCTATTGACCTCGTCTTTTTACGTATATTTAGGCGGCTCTATCATGTTCGGCCTCCACGTCCCCATCATCTTTACTTTTCACCACTACCAGTGGCACTGTACAGTTATGGGAACTTGTTCATAATTCAACAGAGCTTTGGACTCGGGAAGAGGCACTCGCAGGCATTGTACTTTCTGAGTTCATACCACTCCCTGAAGGTCAGTCCAATGGAGGAGTGGCTGCAAGAAACGACGGGGAAGGTTTCTTTTGGAGACTTTGGAGACATGTGAATGATGCAAAGGTGCCTACATCTCAAGTCATACAAATGGATACTGATTATATAATTTCCAGAACTTCCCGCAATATCTTCATGGATTCCTTCGACGATTCCTAACTGGGTCTTATGCCTCTACGACCTCTGTTTCCGCATCTTCACTGACCTCCTTCACTGAGAGAACTCCCATTCGTGATACATTTGGTCTGAGTCAGATCATCGTCGCTGCCACAGTACAAGGGAAGATTTTTGGAATAGACTCAAGCACTGGTCGCATTATTTGGAGCCGCATACTCGGACTTGGCTGGGCCGCAGAGGTTGGTGCAAGCATTGTACCGGTCAAGATGTTCGTATTTGGGTCGGAGGACGCAACTGGAGAACAGGAAGCCAGGAGCCCAGAAGTAATCATTGTTGCCCAGCGACGTGCGGAGAATGTATGTTTTACGTGATCATTGATGACGTTGCACTAACTTGAGGCTAGACTCTGGTTGACACTGTTATTTTTCATATCGATCCCCTCACCGGAGCTTCTGCTACCAATGGCGACATGTCTATACCCCAGGAAGATTCTAATGGTCTTCTTCAAGGCTTTGACATAGTCCCTGGACCTGTAGTCGAAGCATACCTCCTCTCACCTCCAGTTGGCTCATCGAAGAAATACGCAACATCTGTTCTACTGCTTGACGAGTTTCTCCAAGTTTACCTCTATCCGTCGACGTCTTATACTCGCGCAACGCTCCGCGACTTTCAGCCGTCGTTACACTTTCCACTCCGTACCAAAGTCGACGGCGTCACTCGCATCCTAGGACATTCCATTGCCCCACACCATGCTGGAGAACATGGTGCCGAAGGCCATGATGGGGAGCGAGGTTTCGTGGCTTATGCAACCTGGACACTTGGTTTACCACCAGACGAGATTGTAAAGACGATGATACCTCAAATTCATGGACCAGTAGCCTCGCTTGGAAAAGTGCTGGGGAACCGTACGACTCTGTACAAGTATCTGAGCCCCAGCCTATTTGTAGTGCTGACTGCGCCCGCACCTGCAACGGCAACTACAAAAAAAGGCAGGACTTGTGGCTTGTACGTCGTAAATGGAGTGAAGGGCACGGTCGTCTATCAGGTATCCCTACCTGCTCTGCCCAGTAAGAAAAAGGAGACCAGCAAAGAATCCTGTGACGTCAAGGCGGCGCTGGTAGAAAACTGGCTGGTATATCAATACTATGATCCTGACTGGGCGGGTGTAGGCCTTTCAAAAGGATGGAAATTAGTTAGTGTAGAATTGTACGAGGGCAGTGGGATAGACGAGAAGACGAGAAGGTGTGTTGTGATTTCATGCTTTAATCCGTATACGAGAAGCATCACGGTAACGTCTAGTTCCGACATGACATCTTTTGCAAACGACACCGTCCACGTCCACGCCTTTGAGCAAGCCTACCTTCTTCCTCACGCCATCACTGCTTTAGCGCCTACTTCTACCAAGTTTGGCATAAGCGTCAAAGATTTAATCAGTATGTTCCGGAGTGAACTTTTTCCGTAATTCGAGCTGATTAGTGCGTCAGTCGCGAGTCGAACGCACCAGATCGCATCGATACAACGTCATCTCTTGAACCCTCGCCGGCCTCATCGCAAAGTTACTGCCCAGGAACAGGAAGAATTCCTTGTTTCTTACGAGCCTGTTTTGGCGTCTGACCCTCGACGCGTGCTTTCACATACCTACGAGGTAACTTGACTATTTGCATCCATGATTTGATCGCGTTCATGACTGCCTTTTGTAGGTGGCCAATGTTCAACGGATAATAACCTCGCCTACTCTGCTGGAATCAACGTCTCTGGTCTTTGCCTATGGCCTGGACATGTTCCTGACCCGTGTCGCGCCATCCAACACATTTGATGTTCTCAACGAGAATTTCAACAAGGCACAGCTAGTGCTTACCGTCAGTGGGCTGGCATTGGCCATTATTATCACCAAACCCATGGTGCAGAAAAAGAAGCTGAGGGAAAAGTGGTACTAATAGGCAGTAGGGCACTAATGTAGTCTCGGAAATGCTACAGAAAATCTACTCTTCGTCTGGTAATCTCGACGCCGGAGGAATGAGCAAAGCTCAAGGCACTAGGTTTCTGCGATCGTACCGTGACGCGGTCAATGTCGTCAGACGCGAGACACGCTGTACGGACGATCTGCAGAACGAATTTTTCTAGCGTAAGATATGATGACTGCTCAATGTTCTGGTAAAGGCGCCTGAGTGGTACGAAACAGCGAAAGCTGGACACCGCACCTTGACTATTTCCGCTGCAATCGCAGGATAGTCCGACAAAGGTCGCTGATCCCCACTCGGGCTAGACCGTTCATGAAAAGCGATGTTTGTGATCACTCTCTGTTTTGCTTCGCGCTCGGGTGGGTTGACGCCGATGATGACAGGAAGAATGAGATCTTTGATGAAAACGCTTCGCGATGTAGACGTTGTGGATGTGGTGATGTCGACACAAAAGTTTTCTGCGAGCAAGATTTGCTTGGGCAGGTGGACGACTACTCGCACTTCCTGTGCGGCGTTTGCTGCCAGGTTCAAAGCCTCCTGATCGATGACAGAGACCATCTGTTCAACCCCGCTAAAGGACGCATTTCCAACTTTGCCGGAGATGGCTTTGGAAAGATGGCCATAGTGGACAGAGTCGAGGACGTTGTCGGACGTTCCTGATGCGTTCAAGAAGGACGGCTGGAGATGGAGGTAGACGGAGACTTGGACGGGTTGGGGACGTGTCTTGCCCCAGCAGTCTGGGCCAATGCTTGCAGAGAGATGAAGCGAATCGATAAAAATCACGTCTGTTGACATATCTGTAGTTGGTTGTTGCGATACAAGGGCGCGTACACAACTCATAAATACTACATGTACATCTAAATTGGGCGGGGGGATGCACGATGAAGGCTTTGGAAAACGCACGATATAAGAAAGGGAATTATAAACTGACGCGTAGAGATATTCACCGAATTACTTTTTTTCCTTCTTCTTCTTTGTCGTTGAACCCGTCCATATCTCTCCACCCGAACCGATTCCAGACCCGACAAGGTCATGCATCCAATCGGAGCTCGTATCATCTTTTGCGATTTCTTCGAACCTTCTATTGAAACGGCCCAAGCGGCCAGTCATGGAAGTCTCCTCCTCGACCCCACGTGCGTTTGACCAAGTGCCGGTGTTCCAGACGGGGTTATTAGTTGTATCTCGCGTGAGCCGTATTGTAGACCTGGGCGAGGTCGTCCAGTGTGTAAACGAGGTGCCGTCAGAGCGAATGACGAGTTGAGGAAACTGGGGAACGATTGGGTTGGGGAGCACGGGTGCGCGGCGTTTCCAGACATGGGTACGGCCGTATGGAGAGGTAGACTTGCATCGAGCTTGGACGGCAAACGTCGCTCTGGAAGGTGATAGTCGCTGCGCAGTAGTCAGTACTGACATTGTCTTTTGAAGGGGACACTTTGGGCAGCTTCGAAAATTCGTCATGTTGATTGTTGATGTTGATCAACATTGCAATAGATTAAATAAGGCGTCTTAATCTAACCTATCTACCTTTCTATAATCTCCAGGAACATCGTCCGCAAGCAAGCGTTTGAGTACAAAAAAGATGGCGACAAAGACCATACACAGAAGGAAGGCAGCGCGCCACGGGTATGTCACTACGTACGTCTCGAGACTCGTCATCTTTGTATTCAAGGACTGGGGAAAATGAGTAAAAGGACAAAAGGAAGGGCGAGAACGTACTCTCGCAACACGCTCGACGAGATTCTCCGAGTGCTTGTACGACAATTTTCCTGCGGCAGCGGCCTCAACCGTCTCGAATAAACTCTTGGTGGACGAAACATCGAGTCTGTGATTCTCAGAATCACGATCGTAATAAACGAGGCTCTGCAACAATAAGCACTTGTGCTCTCTCTCTTTCACCCACTCACCTGGTGATCGGCAACAACGACCGGTACATCATCGTGCGCATCGGTGACCACGATCCCATACATACTCTTCATCCAATCCTTCCACTTTTCGGCGTCCATCCAGGCCCAGACGACCTCCCTCCCAGGCGGCGCCACGCCACTCCCCTTTGTCCTGAGCCTCCACTCTCTGCCCGTTTCCCTGATACGCTTGGCCACCTCTGCGGTATTCTCCGACGTAACCGCAGCAATAACCACAAGTGGGGCGTGCGGGGCGTTCATGACGGCCTGGAAGGTGTCCTGGGTGAGCTCGAGGGTGGTGGGGAGACGCTGCTCGAGGAACCAGGTGCGGATTGCGTCTTCGGGTGAGGATGCGGGGACGGCGCGTTCGTGGAGGATAGAGGTGGGCACGTGGTGGTCGTGGTCTTTGAATGCGAGGAGGGCCCATGTGCTTGATTGGGGTATGCTGAAGCGGGCGAGGAGGGAGGGGTCGGAGAGTGTATAGACGGGGGGGGAGCCAAGGAGAACGACGGCGGCGCGCGCGGCAGTGTCCTAGTGGTGGTCAGCGAGAAGTCAGTAGGGGGGAAATGTTGACGTACGAGGACAGCGTCGTCAGAGTGGACGAGGACGTAGATGACGTCGTGGTCTGCAATTAAAGAATGCAGCTCGGTGGGCTGGATATGATGGAGACCGGCGGACGTAGCCTTTTCAGCAAAAGTCTTGAGCTGGTGGAGCTGACGTCCGCCAGTATACTCGCTCTTGATGCCGCCACTGGTGATGTAGACGAGGGTGGGGTAGCCCTGAACATTGTATGCCTTGCAAAGGGGGGCATGGGCTTCACAGTCGACCTGTACGATGTTGAGTCTGCCCCTCATGGCATGTGCGAGCTGGTTCCAGATTGGAGCGAGTTTTTTGCAGTGGCCGCACCATGGAGCAAAGAACTTGACAAACATGGGACCTTGGGCGAGAGTAGAGGCAAAGGATTTGGACGTGAGAGAGAGGACGTCGCCTTTGGGATTGGGAGGGTCGACGGGGGGATCTCCGGGGTGCTTGGGAGCGTACTTGTTGATGAATTGGTGAAGAGCAGGGAGAAGACGATCGCCCGAGAATTCGGCGAGAAACTCGCCGTTGTTGTACATGTGAAGGGAAGGGTAAAACTTTATGTTGTGTTCATTGCACAGATCTAAGGATGGAAATGAGCACAAAAGGAGACGAAAAAAAACCGGACAGACCTCCATAGACGGAACAATCGACTTGGGCAAGGTTGACTCGAGGTGCATCGCGTTCTGTTTCTGCGACCAGCTGGTCCCACGTAGGAGCAAAATTGCGACAGTGGGGACAATACGGGGAGAAGAACTCGATGAACCAGAGACCGGCGCTGGGAAACGAGTCCGGAGTGACGAGGGTGTGGACGGGAACAGGCTTGGAGGGGAGGGCGAGGAGGAGGAGGGACAGGAACAAACGCATGAGAGAGACGCGGGGGGACATCAAGGACAAACAACAAAACTTGCACGGAACATTGATGGAGGCTTATTCGTTTCCTCAGTTTGGTCGGGTGGTGCACGTAGCGCTGTACACCAAGGTGACGAACGGCGGGGAGGTGCGGAAGAGGATTGTGGAGGGAGTGCAGTTTGGATACATTGACGCACGACTAGTTGGTGTGATTTTGACTGATGAAAGGGATTACTTATAGTTAGATTACAAGTCGACTACATCTACAGACGGCGATCTACCAGGCGCTGCTGGCAGAGTCGCAGAAGGGGCTGCGGACGCGGACGGTGCACTCGGAGGTGGTCTGGGCGCTGGATCCGGGCAACAACATCAGCGAGGCGCTGCGGCGGTACGGGGTGTCGGGGCGGACGACGGCGGTGATTGTGGTGAGCATGGACGGGGCGAGCGAGGCGGAGCTGGGGGCGGGGATTGCCGGGACGCCAACCGCACTCGATGGGGTGGGGCAGCTGACGGACTGGGCTGGGGTGTGCAAAGTACGTGGGCTGCTGTGCACTGGCGCCTGATCTGACTCGCGCAAAGCATCACAAACTGGGCGCGGCATCAGATGCGATTGTGGTCAGCACCGTTGCGGCGAAGAGTGTGATGACGTAATCTGTACCGGCTTAATCCGAACCCAAAGCAAAGAAAAATTGCTGTTGCTGTCGCCGTTGGTCGGGATGTTGCCCAAGGTGGCCACGACGCTCACGCGTGCCGTCACATCGACATACACGATCAGAAATGTCATCCACCAGAGTCCGGCGCCGTGGAACAGTTCTGGCAGCCGCAGTGGCCCCGGCAGTCGCTACGCTGTCCGTCTCGTCCATTCGTTCCCCGCTGTGTGCTGACGCTTGTTGCAGGGGGCAGGCCGTGCCGTCACGCAGGCCGCTGTCTCGTCCGGCGACGGCTCCTTTGTCCAGGCCGACGACGCGCCCGACGACGCGCAACGTCCTGCTGGCGTCGCCGCCCGTCCCAGGCGCAGCAGCTTGTCTTTCGGCGGCGTCCTCAAGACTGTCCAGCTCCATGCCAGGTCTCGCCACGCGTTTGCGGGCCCGACAGAGTCCTTTGAGGCGCCTGGCCCCGGCCTCGATCCTGCTCCTGCTGCTCCTGCTGCTGCTCCTGCCCCAGTCTCGGACGCCCTGGCGCGTCTCATCGAGGCCCGCAACAGCGGCAATGCCGTCCGTGCCGCAGAGGCGGTCCGCCAGTTCCGCCAGTCCGCCGTCAATCCCAGCGTGCGCGAGTTCAATGCCGCCATCGAGGCCCTCCAGGCCACCCGTCGCCCAGGTGATCCCCTCAACCTCATGCTGGACACGTACAACGACATGCTCCGCCATTCTCTGCTCCCCAATTTCTACACCTATGTTGCTCTCATCGACACTCTCACCGCACGCGACAACGAGGTCCACCAGGCCATCACCGCCCTCGAGGTCCGCGTCAGGCACCGCGAACTCACCGGCGTCGACCAACCCGCCGCCGACGAAGCCGACCGCAAGCGCATCGATTTCCTTCGTCGCGAGAACAATTTCACCCCGGCCATGTCTCTCTTCGACACCGTCATCTCCCTCCCCGGTCCCAGGCAACTCCCGTCCCACACATATACCTCCCTCATCCGCTCCTGTGCCATCCACGCCAACATAGACGCCGCCATCCATGTCTTTGCCCAGCAGGAAAAGCGCACAGACTTCCTCCCCTCCATCCACAGCTTCCTCGAGATGATGCGCGTATATACCAACGCTGGCCAGCTTTCTGGTGTCGAGGAGATCTTCACAGACTACAGAAAAGCCCTCAAAAACGATCGCGTCCACGTCCCCTGGGACGCTCCCGGTGCTGACCCCAACCGTCTCAACCTTCTAGTCTGGAACCAGATGATCGAGTCCTACTTCCGCTTCGACAGGCCTGACAAGGCCGTCGCCCTCGTCGAGCAGATGTTGGATGCTAAAATCCTCGATCAGCAGCTCATTGCCGACCCTCCTCCCGTTTCCACTGCCACTTTTACCACCGTCCTCACCGGTTTCTGCCACTCTGGCGACGTCGACACCGCTCTCGTTTGGTTTGACAGGCTTCTCGCCCAACATGCTGCCTCTCAAGACCCCTATGAACCTACAGGCGTTGCTATGAAGCCCGACTCCGTCGCTTGGGGCGTCATCCTCGATGCCCTTGCCGTCAAGGGCATGATCAAGGACCTCAATCGCCTCTTTGCCATCAGGCTCCACGATCCCGTCCAGGTTCGTAATACAGAACGCACTGTCGTCTACACTGCAAACATGGCAAATCTCCAATCCCTCAATCACGACGATTTCGACGAGACCCTCACTTGGCTGCGCGAACACGTTCTCAACTCCTCCATTTTCACATTCAAGTACCGTATGACTCTAGCCGAAGAAATCTCTACTGCCTATCTCGACCGCAAAATGTATGCCAAGGCGTTCGCTGTTTACACTGCGTTCATTGCCGAATTTGAACAAGCAGGCTCAAGAACCAACCCTCGCCCATTCGGCACGCCCCCTTCACACGCCGAAATCGAGCGCTTCCACATCAACTTTGCCACCAAGTTCTACGATGCCTCCCAAGCCAACATTCGCTTTACAATGCCTCTCGAACTCACCCGCATCGCTATTCGTCTCCGTATCGCTCAACCACCCCGCTTCATCCCCTTCTTCCTCCACTCATACGGTGTCACCCGCGCCGCCTCAAATCTTCCCATTGCTTACATGATGACTCGCGATTGGGAACTCGTCCTCATGGCTGCCGATTCATACCAGGACCTTTCCACCGAGATCCCACCTCCCCCCAACTTTGCTTTCAAGGGTCTCCCATCTCTCATTCGTGACTTTGGCCTCTACAATGCCCTCTTCAATCACATGAACAAAAACCTCGTCCGACACGCCGTCCTCCAGCTCACTCGGTGTCTTGGTACCGAGGGCACGGTCGCCCTCCTCCGTGAAGCAGGTTTCAAGCAAACCTTCAATGACGAACCACAAGAATATTTCGATATTCTCAACAAGGCCATCAACGACTCTGCCTCTGCCACCGAAACAATCCACTCGGCCTATGCCTCTGACGCTCCTTTGCAATTCGACCGCTACCTGTCCAAGTCCATCGTGGACGGCATCAAACGATCCAATCTCAAGCCCAATGACGTTGTCGACTCTGCCTTTGCCGCCTTGAAGCAGGCCGTCGAGTCCGGCCGCGTCGCCCATCTCGGCGCCCTCTCCCTCCTCATTGAATGGCTCGGGCGTCTCGGGCGCACAGATGATCTCCACTTTACGTACAGCGTCGCTCAACGTGCCCTTCAGATGTTGGAAGATAATAAAGAAGAGCAGACGGCGGGGTGGTTCCAGATTGAAAACGCCATGATCATCGGGTGTGCATATTCCGGTAACATCGAAGCCGCACAGCAGTACCGACAGCGTATTATCGCTCACGGCGGTGCGCCCGATGGCCAAGCTTACGGAGCGCTCATTCACAACATCAAAGACACGACCGACGACGCTGCGAACGCACTCGAGCTGTTTAAGGAATCCCAGACATATCGTGTGGAGCCGAACCTGTATCTGTACAACAATGTCATCTCCAAGCTCGCCAAGGCACGCAAAGCGGACGAGGCCATGCGTCTATTCGACGACATGAAGGTCAATATCGAACCGTCAAACGTCACATATGGTGCCGTCATTGGCGCTTGTGCTCGAGTTGGCGATGAGCACTCTGCAGAGTTCCTGTTCTCCCAGATGACTCGGTCAATGTACTTTAAGGCTCGCATTCCTCCATACAATACCATGATGCAGATGTATACCACAGTCAGGCCGAACCGCGAACGCGCGCTCCACTATTACCACGAGATGTTCAGGGTCGGAATTACCCCGACTGCCCACACCTACAAGGTTCGCAAACAATGCTCTTTTCTTTTTTTTTCTCTGTTGCTAAAGCGGGGAATTCACAGTTGCTCCTGGATACTTACGGCTCCATCCAGCCTTTCGATCGCGCGGGATTGGAAAAAGCTTGGGAAACACTGAAAGCCAATCAGGACGTGCAGAGTGTTCACTACGCTGCTCTCCTCAACGCCTACGGTTGTGTCTCCAAGGACCTCAAAAAGGCCGTAGAGATCTTCGACAACATGGAAATTGCGCGTGACTGCCTCGTCTACGAAGCCATGTTCAACGTTTTCATCACCCTTCGCCGCAAGGACCTCATGCGAGAATACGTTACCAAAATGCACTTGGAGGGCGTGCGCATGACCGCTTACGTTGCCAACGTTCTGATCAAGGGCTTCTCCCTGCTTAACAACATTACGGAGGCACGCCGTGTGTTTGAATCTCTCGAGGATCCACCAGAGGGAGTTGCCGCGACAAACAACTCACCTTTGGACATGTCACCTTTGATAAACCAAAGCACGCCTGTGTATCGCGAAGTGAGTGGTTTCTTCTAATATACGCGGAAATCTCATCCATTCCACAGCCATCAACTTGGGAAGCGATGATTCGTGCAGAGCTGGGTGGAAGGAACCGGGATCGCGCAACCGATCTTTTGGAGCGGCTGAAAGCAAGGCAGGTTTCCTTGCTCCGTTCTTCTACCTTTTGGCTCATGCTCGTCTTTTAGACGATACCCTGCGGCAGTGTACAACCGGATAAGTGGTATCCTAGTAGAACATTGACAAGGTCACATCTAAATAATTATTATACATTCTCCCCGGCACATGTATCTTTATCTAATTTGCATAAACATTATATTGTAAACCAACGACTCGTCAGTCTTTCTACCTATTACCGAAGTCTTTAAAGGTTGATAATCTTCCATTGTGATGTTAGAATGTCGCTCCAGGCGTGCTCCTCTTCAACAGTTTCCTCTTCACCACCCTCTTCAGGCTTGGCAAGTCGGTGTGAAAATGACGGATCGAAGCTGCCGAATCTTGAAAACTGCTTGACGACGATAATTTGGTGCTCGGCACCAGCCTCTGGAAGACGAACGACGCAAGCCAATGAAAGCATGACCTCTGGCGAGGAAGTAAGAGGATTGAGCGCGAGCCCCTTACAAATGTTTATGAGCAAGGAGAACTTTTGTGCGATGGGCAAACATACCTTCCATCCTACTACCGTACCTACAGCCAACTGTCCAATATCAGCTAATACCACAAACTCATCCCAACTCTTCTCGGTACGATCCCAATCCAGAGCACTACCGACAACTTCGTCAGAATAGTCAAGTTGCACGTTGTCCTCGTGCATTGTCGCATCCTGAAAAGTTCCCTCTTGAACCTGTTTCTGCTTTCTTCTTTTCTTGCGCTGATGGCCATCCCACAGCCCCTCCTCGACATCCACACTGGTGACAAACATCCTTGGCGGCAACTCTCCCCTCTCCTGCTTTTCGGAAGGAGAAATAAGCTTCGGCCGCGTTGATACAACCTCAGGACCAGGCAACTCTGCCATCAACGTTTGTGATGACGGTGTGCCAGATACTCTGTCCACAGCTGTTCCTCCAAATACAATTTTGGGTGGTAAGGGTGCATTCATAGACTGCTTGAAACCCTTCCGCTTATTCTTGTTGCGCAATGTAGACATCATTATACTGCCTCCATCCACATTCATAGTAGTTATTCCTTGGGGTAGTTTTGCTGATGGCTCAGCGTCGGCATCGGGATCGTCCACTTCCATCTGCGTCTTCGGCGCGAGCTCGTCTTCTTGAGTGTTCGGCCCCGATGTTTTATCGAGGACGGCTGTGGTTCCCCCATGGGACCGATTGGTTTTTGGCCCGAGGGGAACCATGTTTGGAGCGGAACTGTTCTTTGGTCGAGTTGAGGCAGGATCGATGGTTTGGGCGGCCTTGTCGTGTTTCTTCTTCAGACGCCGGCGAAGGTTACGGCTGTGTGTTTGTGGCTTTCCATGCCCAGGTGGTACACAATACTGACTTGAAGTGGTATAAGCAGTCGCGTAACTACGTTAGCTAAGAACTTACGATTGTGCAGGGTGCTGTATAGGGTTGACCTTTGATGGTTTTGCGGCGACAGGCGACGGGCCCGCAGATGAGGATAAGGAGGAAGTTGATAAAGAGGACGACGAGGACGAAGTTGAAGATGAAGACGAGGATGAAGATGAGGATGAAGATGAGGATGAAGATGAGGATGAAGACGAGGATGAAGACGAGGATGAAGACGCATCAGATTCATCTGACAAATCTCGAAGTAACTTGACGGTCAGCTCTTTCTTCCTTTTGGATGGTGGCTCAATTGAAGGCGACTGAACAGGTCGACCTGAAACGGACAAGGCTCTTTTTCTTTTTTTGGCATGCGTTGGAGCTGGCAACGGTTAATACATTGACTCGAGGTAGATATGGCCGCCTCACTTGTGATACGAGGCTGTTCTTTCACAAGTATGAGATCCCCATCTCTGACTACGTCAATTGGACTGTCGTCTAGAAGTTCAAAGTCGTCAAGAAGCAAAAGTACATTATTGCCTGATATTTGCTGGGATCTCAAGGATGGAATTTGTCGGCAGATTGAGTATTTTAACTCTGAAATAGTAGCAGGTACATCTTCAGGATGTGGCAAAAACCAAGCCTTTACTTTGGGCAGAGGAGGTTTGGTTTGCAGTCTCAGACGCATGGACCGAGGGCGGTTGTCGAAATTTCCAAATTCCAAGGTCACGAGATGGAGAGTTATATGTGATTCTGTCACGCGATCCGCTACGACCACCGAGAGCTAACACGTCGACCATTGATCGTCTTCTCGAGCATTTCTCTCTCTTTCCACAATCTCACATTTGCGCTCCTTAATTATATACCAGCTTCCCTGCCACACCTGGCGGTCAACCTGCAACAGCCATGGCTCAATACCACTATGATGAGGCGGGCAATATGGCCGCCTACTTCCTTCTTACCTTTCTTGCTCTAGTTCTCGTGCCAACCACTCTCATGTCCTTCAGGCCTGCCAGTGCGTGCTTCCAGCACTAAGTTTAATACGTATCCTTATATTTTGTGCAGAAAAATCTTCTTCCGGCTGCCAGTGTCAGCCATGTATAGAGCAGCGTCAACGGGCCAGCTCTTTGAAGCCGACCTTTGACAAGAAGTGTGGTCTATGTTTTTCTGCTTACACTGTGCTGTCCGCCAACAAAGCCTCTAGGACTTATCTTCTCATTGTCGGATGGATATTGCTGGGACTCGTAGGCTACAAGGTTGCCAATGCAGAGCTGGACGACAGAATTTATGACCCCTTCGAAATATTGGGTCTCAAAGTGGTGAGTATACAACTATTTGTTGTCGTGATCAGTGCTAACTCGACATGAAGGGGACTGCTGAGAAAGAGATAAAGTCACATTACAAGAAACTTTCAAAACTCTAGTGCGCATTCAACATATATCGTGCAACTTTTTTCTCATTAATCTATCTATAAGTCATCCTGACAAAGTCAAAGCTACTGCGAATATGACAATAGAGGCCATTCAAAACCGCTTCGTTGAGATCACCAAGGCCTACAAAGCGTTTGTATCTCCTAATCATGTTCATTAGTGACTTGACAATTGCTTCAGCCTCACTGACGAAACCGTCCGAGAGAATCTTGAAAAGTATGGTAATCCCGATGGCCGAATTGATGTATCTATGGGAATTGCTATTCCAAAGTGGATTGTTGAGGGAAAGAACAATATCTGGGTGCTTGGTTTCTACGGGATTATTTTCGGGGGAGCCTTGCCCGTGCTTGTGGTACGTATTGGATCCACCTGATTACACTAGTGACAATCTTATTGCCTTACAGGGGCGTTGGTGGTTTGGAAGTCGTCAAAAGACCAAGGATGGGATCTACGCCTCATCAGCAGCTACGTTCTTCAAATCTTTAAAGGAGGAGTCTTCATTCGAAGAAGTCCTGGGAACTTTTGCCAGAGCCTTCCAATGGGAACTTCCCGCACGGAGAGCCGCATTGCCATCCGAATTGGACAGTCTCGAGAAACAAATCGAAGAAAAGGCTGGTTCGAAATACCATGAGGTCAAAAAGGTGTGCGGGGATGACGTACCAAGACGAAAGGGCCTCATTCTGCTCTATGCTCATATGTTGCGTCTTGACGTTCAATCCTCTATCCTCCGGAAAGGTGCTTTTGATTTCTTTCTTCCTGTTTATCCTAGTCTGTTAAATGTGTTTTCTTCTAGAGCAAAGGAAAGTCCTGCTTCATACCCCTTTGGTGCTCAATGCTCTTCTGAACATC
This sequence comes from Termitomyces sp. DKA64, assembly GCA_017657295.1. NCBI lineage: Eukaryota > Fungi > Basidiomycota > Agaricomycetes > Agaricales > Lyophyllaceae > Termitomyces > Termitomyces sp. DKA64. The sequence continues at coordinate 36,599 of JAGGAV010000023.1, read as the reverse complement.
GCAACGTCACGCAATTGGCTCTCTCCCTCGTTAGCTGTCATGAGATTACATGGATACATCACACAAGCTCTTCTCCCTGGACCCGAACGCGTACGCTTTGCTCAGCTACCTGGCATCAAACTCGAAGAGGTCTCGACTCTTGCCCCTAAAGCTACCGATCTCAAGGAGTTTGAACAAGCCCTTGTCGAGAAGCATGACGTCAGAATCCTTGATGTGAAAACAGCACTGGCAAAATGGGGTCGTGTTGAAATTGTCGATGCTGCTTTCAAAGGTATCATCGATCAATTTGTTGATATCTACTTGCTCATAGTGCTTCCTTTCTAGTAATTGGAGAACGCATTGTTACCCCTTCATCAATCGTATTTCTTGTTGTCAAATTAAGAATGTCTCCACCTCTGTCAACTCCAGTGCGAGAAAACGAGCTCGACGTTGATGAGACTAAACGTCGTATCAAATTCAATGTAGAGAGGGACGAAGAGTTTCTCGTTAGCCGGAAGGATGCTGAAGAGCTCCTACCGAATACTCTTTTGTCTGGCTGGGTTCACGCACCATATTGGCCCGGGGTATGCAACAAACATAATTCCCCTGTTTTCTACCTCTCAATTTTGTTCGCTGTGTCTAGGAGCGCAAGCCCTCATGGTGGATAGTGCTCGGAGACGAGAAATCTAACCGTGTTATCGTTCCTCCAATGAAGGTTTCCGATATTCCATTCGCCCAACCCGATCATGCACGTGATTATCGCTCTTATAAAATCCAGTTCCAAGCTCCTCAGAATGTCGGTGTTTTCACATGGAAAGTGCGACTCGTCAGTGATAGCTTTGTCAACGAGGATGCCTCTCGCGAAATCACTGTACGTTTATGATGCTTCACTCATTTCTTTTGCAACATCTTCTGACTCTCATATGTAGCTCAAGATTGAGGATGCCTCTACACTTCCCAACGACGAGCAATCTGAGGACGAGATTTCCGATCCTGATGAAGATAGTATTGCGGGACAAATGGCAGCTATGCGCGGTGGTCCGGTCAAAAAGAAGACAATTGATGAGGAGAGTGATGATGAGAGCACTACCGATGACGAAAATAAAGACGACACCAGTAGCGACAGTGACAGTGATTAAGATCAAGAGCCGTTGTCTAGCCCTTTATATTGTATGACATTTTGGGAGTTTGGACAGAACATATGTAAACTATATTGTAAGCTTACATATCAATGCTAATATCAATCAGTCAGAGATTGATGAATCAAACCTAGTTGTCGACGCAGATAAGTGTGTACTGTGTACTTATTGCAATACATGCATCAATGGCCGTAGGGGTGGCCTCCTGATGGGAGAAGGTACACAAAGGCAGCAAGAAATATGCCAAAAGCTTTGGAAAATGGAACGCCACTCAAGTTGTCAACAAGTCTTGAGCTAATTGCTAGTGTCAAACCTACAGCATCGGCACCAGCACTGGTACAGCTAATGTCCTTTTATTCCAAACAGCCCAACCAAAGTTTACTGTCATTCTCTTCAAGCCACATATCCTGATTTCATAAAGTTTCTATGCATATTGCATGATCCGATTGTCCTATTTGGAATATTAGTAAGCAGATAGGGGCAACAATGGGATCTGATGGGATCTCAATCCGGTCGACCGGCATGTATACCTGATACCCTTGACATAACCTAGGATAACCTCGTCCCATGAATAGTGTTGTTGGCAATATTTTGCCACTTTACTGCATAAGGTTTCACCACCTAGTAATCACTGGGTGGCAATCAAGATCTCTCACAACATGTTGGCAAAATTTGGTGAAAGTAATTTCATGTATTAGTGACTCCTGGTGGTGGAGATGGTCGTTAGGCAATAATATCCACTTTTTCACTCTTATTCCCCAAGGTCCAAAGGTGGTTGAAAGGCAGATCCCTTTATTGAAAAACACTTTGCAAAGGAAAGAGAAACCCATCCAAAGACCAAATGCTGGCATATGCAATGCAATTATTGCCCCTCAACACCATCATTGTTTGAACATCATGATCTACACTGCTTGCAACACATGTCTGAATTAAAAAGCTATCCTGATATTCCCAAGAACATCAGAGTGTAGGCAAGGTAATTGATCATGCAGAAGGGAGGAATTACAGTCATAAAGATTGATGATAGCAAGATAAATGTAAGGGGATGACCCCGATATGGGTAACTCTGACTCTATCTGGCCTTGGTCATAAAACTTGCATCATCTCTAGCATTACTGACCAACTGGCTGCCATGCCCCTACACCTCCCAGATAGTAGCAGTCAGCCTTTCATAGTCATCAGACCCTATTTTCCCTTTTGTCATATTGTTAGTCATTACTGCTTAGCATACCTGGGCCACTTACCAAAGATAGCATTAGTCATAGCATAGCCATGGATGTAGTATATAAGCCAGTCAGCAGGATAGAATATCCTCTGACCAAACAATAGCAGTGTTCACCTGGTCTATCCATTGATCCAACTGTGAGAACCCCAGCATTGCTTCTGGTGTTTAGCTTGCTGCACTTGCCCTTTGCCTGACTCTTAGCCACCTTTGTGCTCCTTTGACTTTTGCTCATTGCTTGTATTGGCATTGCTTCTGCTGGATAAGTCCACAGTAGTGTTTGTCCCCTCACAATAAAGAAGAAAGGCATAAAGAAGCTCCAGGGAGCGGCTCAACATCAGGTAGTAGCTGTGAAATTTCTTGAATATGAAGGCTTTCAATGACATTTGGAAGGGGGCAGATCCCTGCCACAGTTGAACAAGAGCTTAACATGGGGTAAGGACAAGGGAAATAGTGAAAAATGGGATCACAAATCTTTGATGTAGTCATGCAGCTTAGAAAATGCATGAATAATATTGTTGCAAATTGAGCAGCAGATGTGACCCTGTGTAATTTTACACTATTAAGAATTTTCCAGTCTTGCCAGTCTTGTCAGTCCTGCTGGGTTTTAACAAGGGTTTCAGTCAGAGGTTCTGCTTTTCTAGCAATTGGCAAATGCTTTTGGGAGTTTTGCCCACAACACTACACATGAATTTACTTTTCTTCTTTCTTCTTTTGTCAGGAAGCTCCTTCAAGGTTGGTTTTAACTGCCTTACTGTCAACTGTTTGTCAATTCAGAGTGGAGAGTTAACTGGTCTAGCTGAATTCCATCCCATCAAAGATCAGATCAACTGCCATATCATAGATGTTTTATTTGTCTTCCTGTCACTTCAATAACATGATGCCAGTAGGTTTGTAAAGTTTAGCAGTTAAGGTTTGTTAGGCTGAGTAATGGTTTGGGATAATATTTGATAAAGGCTCAGGACAGTATAGCTGGGCTTGTGATGTCCAAAGTTCACTGTTCTCCTCAGCTGAGAGTGATTGGTTGATGAGAGTGGATGACACAATAGAAGGAGCAGGGCTTGTAACAGCCCAAGTGAAGCAGGCTGTTATAATCTCTGAGTATTATGTGAGAGGACCTTTACATGCATTATGTCAAAGAGCAGATTTGATCTAATAATAAAAACATGGCCATAGTTCTAATGACATATACACTGTGAGCACAGTGTAAGGCAACATGCAATCTAATGAATGAAGTACATACCTGCAAGTGCAGTGTGAGATAGCAAAGTCATTGCCACTAACCATCCATAGCAATATAAGTTCTAGAAAACAAATGAGAGGATGAAATGGAAAGAGGCAATGGTGGTAATATAATCTATGCCTGAATTAAGCCTGGGCAAACCCCCCATCACTTGCTTGATCTATCATATGACTTGATCATGTAAATGCATATTTGCTACAAACAAAGTAAGCACTAGCATGAACTGGGTGTTGCAAAATTTTCAATAGATTAGCAATTACAACACATCAGCTGCACCTTTTTCTAATTTGACTGGATATATTAGTAGACTAGTATCTCAACTAAAAGTATATAACATTACTTTTTTGAAAGATGTTAAGGTTCAAAAAAGAAGGAGTTGCAAAATATGCTGTATTGCTGGTTTACTCCACTTTGGCACATGTCTGCACAAAGTTTCAGTCTTAAATTTAAAGAATGCCTATGATTGCATAAATATGATCTTGAAGCACAGTGACTAGATGATAACATACTTATGATACATTGAATAATGAAGATGAATGAGAATTAGATATCAATAAACTTGGAATCAACAAGAATTATGACATGAATTATAGATAAATTGTACAACACAGGAGTGGGATCAAGAATGATATGAAATATTCAAGGATGGGAATGAGACAAATAGTAAGTAGTAAAGAGTGGGATACCCAGAAGCATGTATGAAAAATGTGATGTGTGTTTCAGAGATGAAAGGAAGTGAGTTCATGATATCTGTAGTGAATGGTGAAGTTAAGCCAGCAAAAAGGTGGTCTTTCTGAGAATAAAGGGTGGCAATGGCCCCCCTAATAAGCTTAGAAGTTCTAGCACTGAGGGAGCCCTGTTTAGACATGGACTGTGAAGGAATACACACTACATATATATCAAATGAAATCAACAAACTGCATCATGACACATCCAGCAGATAAGCAGACTTTGAATTGCCATCCATTGTAAAATCATTAATTGTCACAGAACACATAAGTTATCCTCTATACTCCTTCCTATTGCACAACATACTTAGAATTTTAACAAAATTTGTCTTCATGATGTGTTCATTCCTTTCTGAGCAACCAAAGCTGAGATATATCTCAGGGACTAGAACTGAGAACATTCTTTTGGAAAAATGTGAGATTCTCTGTGATGATCAAGCAATAGCAATCCAATGACACTTTCAATTCACACAAAATCCTGGATCCAAGAAATTATAGTGTTATCATACCTAAGTCAACAAAGGTCAGGTATAAAGATGCCTTGATCCTTCATAAACTTCATTTTGCAACTCCCTATCATTTTGCATCCCAGTCTATGTATTAGTATCCCTCAAGGGCCAAAAGTGATCAGTCACATGATCTAGTCACACAACAATCCTAAGGAAGGCCATGCAGCATAAGTCAAATGACACCATCACCTGACAGATTACCTGAGTGCTGAGTTGAAAAATAGAAAGTAAAACAGAGATGACCATCAAATACTGTCAGGACCCATACCATTTCCCCCTTCCCTTCACTATCATCCAACCTCAGATTCTACACAGTCCCTTTCTGGATCTCAGCCACACCCCCAGATCTCAGCCACAGTCCTGTTTCAGCCACATCCAGGTTTAAGCCACCTTTAGGACTGCTTTTCCTGTTTCAGATCATTCCCACAGGCCCAGATCACTTTCACCACCTGTCCCAGGTCACTTCCAGGATTGCTTCCCTTGTTCCAGATCACTTCCTCATGACTTAGATCACTTCCTGCTATGACTTAGATCACTCACACCTGACTCAGATTACTTCCATCTGACTTAGATCACTTCTGCTTGACTTAGATCATTTCCACTTGTGTTAGATCACTCCCACCTGATTTAAATTGCTTCCAGCTTCTCCTTTTGGTAGTGTCCTACAGCTATATAAGGTCTCCTAGTCTGTAGCTACACTCCAGTCTTGAGATTACTTATTGTGTTTGCTTTTTACTTGTGTTCATCCTCTTGTCTCTTTCTCTTTAATCTATCAATTTCCAGGTTTACCTTTCTCAGTTTTCTTATTTCTCAACTCAACCACATACTTGTTTGCTATCAAATCTGCCCAGGTGGTTCTTTTGCTCTGTAGGAGCCCCCCCAGAGTCAAGGGATCCTGACAAATACTCCCTTTTTTCAAACTCCTATTAGAGTGGCATAACAAGGTGAAATATAGAGGAAAATGCAGGAATAGAATGGGAGTCTCCTGACAGTGCACTGATGTACTATAACTTTTTTAAATTCAGCAACTCCATCAGCTTGCCTATTTCTTTCCCACATGCAAACACAGGCCTTTCAAACAGTGGTCTCAGACTTCTATTGAATACCATTGATTGTCATCTCCCACCATCATTTAAATGCTGTCATGAAACCTGAAAAGTTGCTTTTTCATTGGAAGCACTGGCAGCTAACTTCAGGAATTCAGCAACAGAAATGGATGAAATGGCAATGAAAGGTCTGACTAAATTTTGCTGTAACTCTATAAAAACACATGAAGCAATAATCAGGACAAACATGATTTATGAACAAGATACTGGCTCAATTTGGTACTTTGTAGAACAAATCCAAATTGTGAGCTTCTCTCTTTTCATAGTACTAACATTCTACCATGACCTTGATCTCTGCATAGAAGCTATTGAAAAAATTTATGCATCTAGCTATTCAGATAGTTAGCTTCTACCAAAAGACAGGAATAAATTGGCTAAGACAGTCATCATAGCCTAAAGATAACCAATGCAGCAAGAAAATACTTGTGTTTGGCAGTCCATGTCTATGGATAAGCTATGCTGGTGACAAAGATGACATGTATAAAACTATAAAACCAGTATAGTACAAGAGATAGTAATAAGACAGTGACAGACTTAGAGGGAACTGGGAATCCTTTCATATCCTAACATTTTGCAGTACTGGTTAACATAGTGAACCAAATTGTTATATCAAACAGCAGCAGCTAAGGCTTCCTGTCCAGCCCTTTCAATATGTAACTAAATGAGCTAAAGCATTTTGTCTGAAGGTCACCAAGGATATTACAATAAAGGTTCAGATCTGAGACAGATTTTTCTATGTCTACTGAACAGAGCAAACATGTATTAGCAGTTGTATCAGTGCTGAAAGGGGAGGCCAAAATTTGTTCAGCTAAATTATCACCATTTTTAGAGAGATTAATATCAAAGATTGTTTGGCAGAGATGGAGTAGCTTGCCTTAGCAATAATTGTGTTCAAATTTTCAGCAGCAACTAAGGCATTGATATCAATACTGATAAATCATAACCTGTAATTAATGAAACTTTTATGAAAGTTGGCAAGCAAAGAAGCTTGTTGATTGTATTGCTGGACAGCATGAGCTTACCAAATTGCATTTAGTTGTGGCCAATCAAGTTCTTCTACATTAGAGCTATACTACTGCATTAATAAGGACAACAAACAAGCCTTTTAAGACTTCCTCTCTATACATCATATCTTTGATTAACTCTGATAAGTAATCCATGGTTTTGACCATGTCTAAAGTATATGCAATAGCAGCTTTAAACAATAAAAATTGACTGAAACAGGAGTGTTAGCAGTATAATGTTGGAGGAGACCTTTTAACAACTATGTGGAGAAGGAAGAAAATATAAATGGTGACTATTCTGAAAGGGAAGTGCCCCTGCATAACAATGGGAAATGATCATATTCTAAAAGTTGTTAACCAATGGTGGTCAAGATTTGAAAAGCAGGAAGGTGGATGGGTCACAAAAATGGCTAAAGAGGGAGCTATAATGACATCAATGCTTCCTGAAATTCAGATCATATGGTTCCAAGAGATTTTAGTATGTTTTGCATTGTTATTTTAGCAATTACAGCCATAATGGAGTGAGTATGGGAATTTTAGCTATTTTTGGCAGTAACATGAACAGATCAGAGCATCTTGAACCTTGATACTATCATCTATGAAGAGCTTTCTGGTATTTGAAACTGACAGCTAGCTTTTATTAATGAGTTATAGCACATATATCTACAGTTAACTCTCTCATAACTGATGACTTTTATAAGCAATAACCCCTTCAAACTAATGGGCTTTTAGCATTTACTGACTTTTGCAGGTAAATACAACAAAGCTCCAATACTCAATCAATGGGTCTTAGAGGGGGTTATAACCATATTTACCTGAAAGTTATAGATTTAGATCAGATTGTTTTCTACAACCCATATGTTAATTGAAGTAAATGTATTGCCAAAACATAACTGTATTACCACTCAAAAATAATGAGAAAAAAGTAATTGTTAATTTCTACATTTCAGTCAATTGCTGTTTGTCTAACACTGGAATGCCAGAGAATCTACTTGAGAGATCATCAAGGCAGGTATCTTGTGCTTCAAATCAGAAAAAAGGCCACACAAACAAGAACTTGTGCAAATATTGAGGAAGGAGAAGACTTCAAATGCTGATGAGATGTGGTTAGATCATGATGGGAACCTGGTTGGTGAAGAAAGAGTTGTGTAGTGCTTCTCAAAAGGGCTTCTAACTATGACCATAGGTTGGCATAAATGAATAAATATTGTTGAGCAGCTAAAAGAGCTTAGAGGAGGTTTAAAGTAAAAGTCAATATGAAAAAAAAGCATCATGCATCTGTGCACAATCAATATTGCAAACATTCCAGAGCTAAAATACTAACACTTGACAGGACCTAAACATTGCAATCTCAAGCCCTATCTAGAAAAGAAAGAGAAAAAGCTCATTTTCACTAAAAGGGAAAATGCAACATTGAAGTGGAAGATTGAAATCCTGGATTGGCATCACAAAAAAGGATCAAGTCAGTCAAAGCAAAACAGCATATTATCAGAATGATAGTATCTCAACTCAAAGCTCATACAATTATGGATTTCAGATTGGCTCAAAATGGAGAATGAAGCTGAGGCATTGGATTGAGGACAGACAGGAAATGCAGAGCAAGAAAAACTGAGTGAGAACTCTGAAGCCAATGGAATGCTGGAGTTGTGGGCTTACAAAGCAATTTGTGATGGAATCAATCTTTCTGCAGAAGTACTTGAATCAAAATAGGTTCAATTTGATGATCTTGCTGGAGTTCCAGATGATGAAAGGATGTACTGCAGTAATGGGTGGCTGGATCACTTCAAAGCTCAATGTGGTCTCAGAAACTTCAAGTGCCATGGAGAGAGGTTGGCTCTGCACATCCCCAAGATGTTAAAGCTGAATGTCAGTATCTGCAAGAGTTAATTATTTAACATGGATGAAACTGGATTATTCTTGGCATGAGTGTCTCACATGTTCCTGATAAATGAGAGCTGACATGCACCTGTGGAATTCCACTTGATTGTGGTCTCAGAACAAAACAGAAGTCAGGTGTTAAAGAAGACAAGAAACAGCTGACTTTTGCATTCATAATGAACACCTCAGGCACAGAGAAGCTGTCATCAATGATCATCGGAAAGGCTGAGCATCCACAGGCTTTCCAGAGGAAGAGTGGTGCTCAACTTGAATTCTACTGGAGGAGCAATGCAAGGGCCTGGGTGACAAAAAACCTATATCAGGAATGGTTACATGATTGGGATGTTAAGTTATGTCAAGAGGGACACCATATTCTTCTGTTACAGAACAGTCTCAGTGCCACATCCCTACAGATAATCTTATAAAAATCATTGTCAAAATTTTTGAACCTAATCTGATAGCTCATATCTGATCAGCCAATGCCAGCATTATTTGCTCCTTCAAAGCTCACTACTGTGCTCCTTTTGTAAATTGTGCTGTGATTACAATGATAGTGACATCCCTCCTGCTGAAACACAGATTAATGTTCTTGAGGCCTTATGGATGGCAGGCACTGCATGAAAAGAAGTTGACATCATTACTATTTGGAACTGCTGAAAGAGACTGTTATTTTGCCTGATGAAAGAACTGTCAATGATCCTGCTTCTGCACCATCTTTCCTTGAGTCATCCTTTCTCAATGCCAAATCCACAGATACTAATACCACAGGAGATATTGAAGCTATCAAGGCCTTGTCATATCTCAAGAAGTGCTGAGTCCTTCATCATAATCACCAAATGAATATCAATGAATTACTCAACCCTATCAACAAGAACAAGATGTATGCAGATGGTACCAATGAGATTGAAAAGGATATTTTCTCAGCAGTGGCTGAATGTCACAAGGCAGAACAAAATAAGGAAAAGAGCAGCAATGCCATGGATGACAGCAAAGTGATGCCATCATGCCAGGAAGCATACAGCATGGCCATGACTATTCTGAAGTATGCATCTGATATGGACCAGCCATAGGCATGTCAGTTAGGAGGTATTCCTACAAGCTTTGGGTACCAAACATGCCTTTATGAATTTCAATCCCTGTGGTCTACCACTTTTAACAATTATTTCAGCATAAATTCTCAATATACATATATGGAGTGAGTAAATGATGTGTAGAATCTAAAATGACAGTGAAACAGGCCTCAGAAGACCCCCTACAACAACCCCTCTCATACCCAATAACCTCTAATAACCAGTAGATTTTGGTTTCCATGGAGGGGCCATCAGTTGTAAGAGGTTTGACTGTACCTTATAAAGAGAAAGGAGGAAAATATAGTGAAAAAAAAACAGAGCCAAGAAAAGCTACAAAACAGCCTACACAACAGTGAACAGAACAGAATAGAGATTTAGGTCCTAGCCACATGATAAAAGCCTACCAAATCCTCTTTTATATATGTGCTGATCCACTTTCAGGAGTAGTGCAAATAGCCATCTATTCCCATCTCAATCCACTTTTCAACTTACCACCTTGTCAGGGGACTATCATTTCCAACCTCTGTGCCTGACCTATACCAACTCTCCTCAACCCACTCCCTTCCCCCGAGGCTCATTTGACACCTCCAGGGTGCTCTCCAGATTCCTGGGGGTCATTCTCCTTTTTGGAAAACCCCTGAAACTTGCCATACTTCCTCATCAAGCACTTTCCTGAGGTTAGGATTATCTCTGGTCATCTATACAGTTGTTCCCATGCCTCTGCCACCTGCTGATGTGCTGCACCAAGCAGCAGGGATCCTTAGACTTGTTTTCTTTGGATTTCCCTCTGCTAGGTGATTAGTTACTATTTGTATCATCAGTTACCTTTCTAATATACTTCAGATTCCCCTCTGCTAGCTGCATGACTTAGCTGCTGCTCCTGGAGGTTGCCCTTACACACCTACAATTACCAATGCATTGTGTTTCATTAGTATTGTTGATTTTGTCATATTTGTTACCATTCCTGTGTTACAACCTTCCTGGTTTTTTACCTACCAAAAATTTTAGCAATGCTGATTCCCTACTGACCAATTTCAGTATCTATCAATTTTGAAAAAAATACCAAATCACCTGGTCATTTACATACCATCTTTACTAACTTCCATGCTTTGGAGAAATGCTTCCAAACCTTGCAAAAGTGAACCTGCCAGGACTTCCATATCCTTCTTGCTGTGACTGGACCCCCTTTATAGCTTCTTTTGTCTTCCTTTGTTGGTGTTCCCTTTTCTGGAGGGCCCAGCTGCATGATGGAAAGAGGATTTACCATTTGATGCCACACAAACCCTATCAATAGGGATAATAGCTTATCTGCTAACATTGAGCCAAAGACAGCTTCATTCTTATGTTGCAGACATGAATGAACCCTTTGTGCATGAGCTGGAGGCTGTTCTAGCTAAATTTGGTTAACAGACATGACTTGATGAGTTCAAATCCTTCCACCCAACTGCTATCACAGATTATCTTCCTCAACTCAATGCTAACCATGAAGAGAGGATTCAAAGATCCATTATAGAGCAAGGTTTTTCCAGTTCAAGGCCCCATCCACAAAAAATTGAACCATGTGACTACCTACCTTACATGTCTACAAAATGACAGTAGATGACCCCCTTCAGTCAGTATTGATACTGTTGGCCAATTGTTGATTTGAATGCTAATGGATGATACATCAAAACTTAACATTGGTGGTGTGTGTGTGTGCTCTTATGAATTGTCCTGTCAAGATAATTAAAGCAGGTTCTGCATTGAAATTCAGATGGAATACTTAAAAAACACTGGTCACTGGTGTATTGACCATACATCAAAGTTATAGTCACATGACTTTTTTTGTGTTTGGGGCCTTCGAACTGAATGAAGTGATGAAGTGAAATGAACAAATGGAAGTGAGTGTGAATGATGAAGTGAAGTCTTGATATATTATGTAATTGGTGCACTGGTGGGTTATGTAGTGCAGAAAAAATGTGGCTTTGGAGTATACTTATTTTTCCCAATGTTCTACAAGGTTAGTGTTGTTTTGTATACAAGAGATGATAATGACATAGTATAAGTCAACTATGCATCACAGTTTCATCTTCTAAGCCCAACTCAACACCCTCCCTCCTAGAACTTGGTACTGCCATGCCATGCAATAGCCCATACCTTGCATGGATGGAGAACATAGAATACAGTTGTTATGCACAGAATACAGATAATTAGGTATACTAAAAGCCAAATACATGATCCTACAGTGTTTCTTTTGTACCCCATACTCTATGATAACCCATAGGTTTGAGCTTCCACCAACACCTTGGGATTGTGTTCATGATGTTCTCCCACTGGATCACATGATTGTGACTCAGCTGTTGCATTGGCCTAAGTACAAAATACAGGTTGATGCACCAATTTTTTTTGTTTCCTTCAATCCAAAGGAATGATGTCACTGGACAAGATATTGATGTCACAAATGCATAGTCTTCCTTGCACCCTATGGGTGAGAGCTTCCCATGTCTGTGTTTTGTCTGGAATGCAGGGAAGCATGAATGAGGAATACTAACATTGATGATCATCAATACAATGTTTTGAGCTTTCATACTCTATACTGCCTGCACTTCTAACTCTTCTTACTGATGATGTTTTATATGCCAAGCAGAAACTTTTTGCAGACTTAGCATGCATCCTGGTTGATGAGTGCTTGGATCTGAGCAATGGATGACTAGCACATTATGAAGCTGAAGCAAACCTAAAGGAACTTTGCTGGCATGGTGAACCCAGTTCTACCAATGCAAAGGTGGTGGAAATTGAACAGAGCTGGATCCAGGAGCTTATCCTCGAGTACAGTTATGACTTCAAGGATATTTTCAACATAGATGACACTGGATTATACTATGCATGTGTATTTGGTACCAATCGTAATCTTCTCAATTGTTGCTGATTCACAGACTGGATGCCACCCAGTCAAGGTCTATCTGATGAACAACAATCAGGTGTGAAAGGGAGGAAAATCCATTTGACCTATGCATTCATGTCAAATGCAGATGGGTCCAAAAAGCTCTGACCCATATTTATTGGCAAAGCCAAGAAGCCTTGTGCATTTCAGAACAAGACTGGCACTCAACTCAGATTTGACTATCACAATCACGCCAAGTCACGGATGACAGCTTCACTTCTTTAGCAGGACTGGCTTCTGTGATGGGATCGTGAACTCCAGGCTCAGAACCAAAAAGTTCTTCTCTTACAAGACAACTTCTTGGGACACATTGTTCCTGAGAACCTTCAAAACATCTGTGTCAAGAACTTTGACCCAAAACTTACAGCACATATCCAGCCCATGGATCAGGCCATCATTAGATCCTTCAAGGTGCATTATTGTAAATCATATATTGAGCGCGCCATTGATGGCTATGATTCTGGTGTCATGCTCAAAATCTATGATATCAATCAACTCAAAGCTATACATCTAGCCAATGATGCATGGGATGAGGTAGATACGACCACCATTAGACACTATTGGCACAAAGCTGGTATACTCCCTGACATGGCTCAACCTCAGGCCACCCAACCTATAATACCAGTCACAATCCTTCTCAATGCAGACCACAATCAGCCCAATCCAATCTCAGAAGCCAAGAAGGAGGTCGAAGAAGTTCTGAATCAGCTGCAATTAACTGGTGTCCTTCAGCCTCAAAATGGGATGACTATCGAGGCTCTCCTCAACCCAGCAGAGGGAATACTTCTATGGACAGATGTCTGACCAGGATATCTGTCAGGCTGTCCTTGATGCATGAGAAGCACGGAAAAACATGGAAATTCCTGGTGGAGACATCAATGACTAACAATGATGCATTACTTCAGGCATGGCCCACAAGGCGCGAGATCTTACAAGCCACTTCACTGATTAAAAGCTACATTGACAGTATGGAGGAACCTGTTGCCCGTGATTTAGATCATGTTCTGGCATCGTTTAAAAGGCAAATCCATCTCGAGGAGTCTCGGACAATGGTCTCTTCACAGATAACTGATTTTTTCACCTGCAGGTGCTGAAACACTCATACAATACACCTACAATAGCTAGAAGGTCATAAATACACTTTTTTTTTGCATCTCGTAAAAAAAGAAGTCTATCTCCCTCATACCCCATAACCCCCTCACAACCCATAGCTCTGGGCATCTACCGAGGTATGGGTTATGAGGGGGTCGACTGTACGCTACTATCATTTCCGGTGGACCTGCATCATGGAGTTCGAAGAAACAGCCCACTGTCGCACTCTACCATGGAAGCCGAGTACCATGGCTCTGTGCCACGCTACCCGAGAAATTATCTGGCTACGCACGCTCATCACCGAACTCGGCTTAAACGAGACCACACCTACCGATCTCATCACCGACAATCAATCCGCCATCTCTTTTGCCAGCAACCCCGTTTTCCACGCCCACAGCAAACACATCGACATCCGACATCATTTTGTACGCGAACACATAGCTTCTTGCGAAATTACTATCTTTTACTGCGCCTCTGAGGACAACCGCGCCGACATCTTCACGAAGGCACTGCCACGACCCGATTTTGAAGACAAGATAACCATTACCCGGGATGACGTCGGCTTGAGGGGGAGAGTTGGAAGTTGTACTGCCAATCAGAGTCCTCCACAGTATGTACTGACCATGTCATATGTTTGACTCTTACCTTATGACCATATCCTATGTACCATCTCATGTTTTGCCCTGCCGGAGCATAACAGTTTAATTAGTACTTACATATACTTTACTTACCATACAACATCGCTATATAAACTGTCCGATATCTACGAAATATATCATCCTATTCCTGCTGTTCAACTGGATTTTGCAAAATTTCTCAAATCATGGCAGAGCTGCAGACAAGGTCCCAGCTGACACCAACAAGCCCAAATGATGGTTCTATTTATGGAAAACAAAGCGAGAACTTCTTGGCCATCGACAACGGACTGACCCTCAGTTACCTCCTTCATCCTTTACTTATAACCATGTCCTTGACTCCTCTACCCGATACGCCTCCTCTTGCCAGCGAAGCGAACCCCAGTTCAACACAGTTCTGTCCTCTTCCAAAATCTGTCTACACTTTGTCTCAGACCGCTCAACTTGAAGCTCTTTATACAATTATCCGGGACAAGAACACATCAAGAGGAGACTTCTTGTTCTACTCGGATCGTATCATCAGATTGCTGGTAGAGGAGGGATTAAACCACCTGCCCGTGGTCAAACGAACCATTGAAACTCCTACTGTGAGTTATGTGTTCATCGGCACGCGACTGCGTCAGTAACGATGTCCTTGGTAGGGTTCGAGTTACGAGGGCGTTGGATTCAAGGGTAAGATCTGCGGTGTGTCAATACTTCGTGCAGGCGAGGTAAGGAGATCTTCTCTAACATCACAGAAGCCCCTAATAAATACTTTGCAGGCCATGGAAGCCGGCCTTCGTGAAGTGTGTCGCAGCGTTCGCATTGGAAAAATTTTGATTCAGAGGGTATACACAATATCCTCGACGCTTCATGCTATATTTCTATTTTTACCTATCGCAGGACGAGGAGACTGCATTACCGAAACTGTTTTATTTCAAGGCGAGCTCAACGACTCGATGTTCTCGTCGGGCTTCTTGTTGATGATTTCCAAGTTTCCCGGGGATATTGCGTCACGTTATGTCCTCCTTCTTGACCCTATGCTCGGTATGATGCTCTCCATCGCTAACAGCAGCATAACTGAAATTTGCAGCCACGGGTGGTTCGGCTCTGAAGGCTGTGGAGGTGCTCATGGAGAATGGCGTTCCAGAAGAAAGAATTATTTTCATCAATCTGGTCAGTTTTTCCCTGGTATACGCATGATGAACGATTGTCGAATACTTTTAGATTGCATCTCCGGAAGGCTTGACGAATTTTTGTGGTAGATATCCACTGGTTAAAGTGGTTCGGCAGCTTCAACCTAAAATTTGGATCTGATCTGATTCTGTTCTCGTTTGGCAGATCACAGGTTGGATCGATAAAGGTTTAAATGAGAAAGCATACATCATCCCTGGGCTCGGAGATTTCGGCGAACGAAGGTTTGATTCCTTCTTTTTCTCATACCCGTCCTATTCTGATAAGAATCGACAAACAGGTACTGCACATGAAATTTGTAGTGTTAAGGTATCTATGTAGCCCATTTGAAGTCTGTTCAAGGAGTGACCCTACATGCTGGTGTTCTTCGGCCGCAGAAAAACTACTGATCAGGAAGTTTCCCAAGCCTTCACCAATCCTAGCGCTCGTTGACGTAGACCATCTTCGTCGTCAAAAGGAATGTCTTGCGAAACCGACAACCTCATCAGACTTTCTCGGAGTTTTCGCGCCTGAGCATGGTTTAGTCTCAGACCAGTTTCTTTTGTTGAAACAGCAAAGTTACCTCCACATTTTCGACATCCACGCGACGTTTGAGAACTGATATTCTTTTCAGCATGTCCTTCAAGTCTTGCAAGTCCTGTTCGTAGATAACGGTCCTCCTGTAAGGGTATCAATCTCCTGTAGCTAAGCAAAAACTTACCGCTTTGTTCAAATTAATCTCGCCTTTAACTAATTGATTGATTTTGAAGTTCCACACCTTGATGAGGTCGTCGCCTACAGCATCTTGATCGTTAGCTGCAGTCATGGTATGTGACCGTGGGCGCTTGTTCAAAATACGTTCCGTCAATTCGCCTAATTTCCGTTTGGAACGCATGCCGGATTCTTTGAGATCGAATGTATACATGGTGGATGGCTGAGACTCGATGCTGGTTTCCCGAGACGTCTTTTTCCGGGTCTGAAAATTTTATCAGTCCTTTCGCAGCCATTCGGTTGAGCAACGTACACTCTGAGGCTTGCGGTCCAAGTTTTCACCTTGACTTCCGATATTAAATGTCTTCTCCAGAATCTCGGCGACTTGTTGTTTCCTGGTCGTGGCTGATGTTGCAAATGACACCATTTTGTTTTCGTCTACATTGCTTGTACACATCCTTCTTCCGAAAAGGTGTCGCAAATTAAGCCGTACAACATCAGTCCCCACGTTCGGCTTCTCTGAGCTCACGTCAGTGCAAGCAAGATCGTCGCACTCGTATTCGCGCGAGTTTCTGGTGGTGCTGCTTGCTTGCGTGGTGGTCGTCTCCGATGACACATTTCCACTACGATGAGCACAGCCAAGAGCAGGAACAATCTGTGTTTGAAGGGATATAGATTGAGGCATCAACCTTCTTTGTCTGATTGGTCTAACCTTTGGTGAAACATTCTTCCCAAATGCATAATTGAGCGCGCCAACAAGCCCGTGAATTGGTGTCTCAGCACCTGTGGCTGAAGGCTTTGAAATGACTGATACTTCTTCGTGAAGTGGGTGGACCATTGCAGTTGATTGATTGGTGATCGTGAAATCGTTTTGAGAGGTTGCTGGCATCGACACAGGAACTTGAACTGGCTGCGAACTTGTTTGATTTCTATCTTCATACTCTATTTCTGCCGTCGCATGACTCCCGCTGGATATCGGGAGCGTCCAAGGAATCTCGGCCTTGATACACAGCTCCCCATTGTTAGAAATCAAAGAGTTGGAGGCTCTTGAAGTTGTCCTGGCCTTGAGTCTGTCGGAATTCGGAAGTTGGTCTTCGGGCAACTCATCAATTTCTGCATCGGAGTCGCTATCCTCAACCTCCTGAAGAGTTGCCCAAGATGCAATGCTATCTATGCTGGGTCCTCCAGAATCTGGTGAAGTGAATACTTGAAACACACGCATGAGGTGAGAAAAAGTAAAATTGCTTACCATTTGACAATAAACTGTCTAAATAAAGCAATCAACTGTCAGGTCAAGTCATAAATGACTCAGAAAACTCACATTGTACTCTCTCCAGGCAGGGCATGGTTGGCTGATCTAGTATTAATTCAACCATGCAAGCCCTAGTCGCGTTGTTGCTACAGCTGTTGTGTTGAGGTACTGCTGGGAGAAAAGACTGTTAGATCACCACCCAGTAGCAGTAAGGAGCCAGCCAATGGTTGAGAAAATAAGAACAGTGATAATGTGTATTCAATCATGTGATAGACAATGTTGGTAATTGAAATGATACTGGGCAAATCAAAACTCACAATTAGTCAACAGCCTGAAGTGCAGCAGAAAGTGCAGTGTACAAAATAGTAATGTGATGGAAGATGATGAGTAAGAAAGAGAGTCCAAATCTGATGTTATTTTGATATATTTAGAAGAATTGATATACCTTTGCAAATAGTTACACATATTTGTATATATCTTGAAACACATCATAGGACTTGTAACTGAAAAATTTGGACACTGTGTCATATAGTTGTTTGAGCTTTGTTGCTTCTCTTATAACATTTTACATGATAATTTATTCTAAATATACTGCAGAATCAATAAGCAACCGGATCTCATGCATGATGGAAAGCTGATTTGACTGATCCATTTTCCCTGCTTTTGAGGTTAGCTTAAGCAGCCTCTTGCCATTCAAGCACAAACATACAACTGATAAGTCTTTGTTACAATATCAAGTTGGTGGCTGCACATGGCCCACTTTCTGATCCTAATGTATACAAACCAATCTGTACAATCTTCAGTAGCATGCCTGTCTGTATCTGTTTTCTCTGGCCAACAATCTACATGAGTGTCTGAAAAGACAGAGAGATGGTATTTGTTGTCCAATGAAGTCTGGCAAGTTTGATGGTGTGTGGGTCAGGGAAGCTTGTGTAGTCTGTACCTGAGTCTCTAAGCAGTTTCAGCCTTCATTCCGAGGGCTGGGTGCATCAGAGGAGGAGGCTGGGATGGCTGCTTGAGACATAGAGACTGTACAGGAGCTGAGGATGAAACTAATAGGGGGAAAACCCCAGACCAATTCTAGAGACTTGTTCTGCTGTAAAAGGCAATCTCTGGAGGCTATGGCTCAGTCACCAGTTGAAAGAGAGAGAGATCCAAAGTGTATTCAGTACTATACAATGTCTACAAGCATAGCTATACACCTGGAAAAGGGAGATCCAAAGAGAACATGTCCAAGGGTTCTCTATGCCAGTGGGGGATGCTTCTGTTGAGATCATATAGTATGATGTTGTTTCACAACTCCCATCAGACAACAGCCCAACCCCACATCATCTTTAGAGTATTTTTTCCTCTCCTGGTGGTCCTTGTTCTCTTTAGTCTACACATTATTAACAATGTTCAAACCACAGTCCTGCCATGCACCACTGGACTCATTCCAAACCCTTTAGGCTTAACTCTGTGTCCCCTGTTTAGCCTGCTGCAACAGAGGTATCAGAAGCATGAGAATCAACTGTACAGGACAATAGGACTTTACAAGTTTGAAAAAATACACAAACCCTCTGGAAATTACAAGAGCAAACATATAAGTTTGGGGTCTAGACTTAAACTGGAAAGTGACTATGATCAGCTTCAATCTCAAAGTTTTGAGCATGTAACTGGTTGAGAGCAGTACCAGCAGATAGCCCTGCTTCAGGAGCTCAAGAGGCAGAGGAAGGAAGAACTGGAGAGGGAGGACAACAATAAAGGGGAGTCTGGAAGAAAATGGAAGGTCCCCTCATATCTGTACTCTAGCAACCAGCAATGTTATTTCAAGGGACATTCCACATGATACTCTTGCAGTTCTGAGCACTCCAGCTCAAAAGAGAGATTCTCATCTAGCCTCCTCTAGCAATGTCAAATAACAAAGAGTTGACAACTGCACTAGTGCACATTAGGATGCCTGAATATATGGTGGAGATGATTATACAGGCATCCCCCATGTGTGTATAATCCAGTACTGAAGATGCCCTCCTATTCTTTCAATGGCTAGTTACATGAGGATTGT
The DNA here is from genome assembly GCA_017657295.1 of Termitomyces sp. DKA64. Lineage (NCBI taxonomy): Eukaryota > Fungi > Basidiomycota > Agaricomycetes > Agaricales > Lyophyllaceae > Termitomyces > Termitomyces sp. DKA64. Next base: position 16,912 of record JAGGAV010000023.1, on the reverse strand, counting down.
ATGTCTGAACCCTACAGCATGTTACAGGTGACTAATCTCTGGTGGATGCTCCAGCCAGTGTACTGGTTATGCCTCATAGCTACTTTATTACAATTTATTTCATTGAAGTTCATATTGTCTTCATCATTGAATCTTGGACCATCTGCTCTCAATGTGCTATCTTGACTCTATCCTTTGGCTCTGCACTGCTTCTCCCATCACTTGATCATTGTTGATAAGGATCTTATCCAATCCTCCCCATGCCCAGATTCTTTCATTTCCATGAGATCTGGCATTGCCTGCCATATCCCACTTGAGTCCAGGCCTCTACAACTGGTCAGCCAAGTCTTACAACAAAGTGATAATTTGGCCAGCCCTAAATCTGTATTGACAGTTACTTCCAAATCTGCTCATGCTATTACACTCTGACAATTTGTCTAGACTGCAGCAGATCTGGCAAAAGCATTAAGAATCTAAGTACAAAATACTAGCATTGGCTAGTTCAAAAAAGTGTAGTATTATTTGGTGTGACTTAGATCTCACTTGACAGATTGACCAATTGTTAGTATCTAGAATGACACAAGTCTATCTTATGTAAGGGACTTCTCAATTATTTATCTACAATAATATTTACATGATTGGATCTTGTCAGAGGTCCATGCCATTACATGCTGGTACATCTAACTTGTAGAAGACTATACACACCTTTATTATATTGCAATGATTAGTAAAGAAGATTGAGTGCCTCAAGTATTGGTCAAGTCACAAGGAGGGTGGATAAGTGAAATGGCCAAGTAGATGGAAAACAAGCAAGCAGATGACCCAGAGAGCAATGGTGAAGATCTTGTAGAGGCCAAGTATGAGTTTCAACACTCATAATGCTTTCCATAGTCATTGGATCTTTTATTTTCAAGAGGAAGGAAGAAGATATTGTTCAGTAAAAATTGTAGAATCTGCCAGAAGATGGCATCTAGTGAAAAGGTGCAGTTAATGGAGTTGCTGGAGAATGCTTCTTGATCATCAACTACCATCTTCCCTTCCAAGGTCCTGGTTGGTTAGTGTATTCAAGATAGCAATATACTTCTTGTCATGCATAGTGCACCTCCCTGGCCTAACAAGCCATCCATACACTCTCTCCACTCCCTTCTCTTGTGCTCTCCAGCCAAATTCAATGTCAACAATTGCCAGGCAATCTTCCAGGCCTCCTTCTAGTGGTGCCAGCCCCTCAGAGACCACACCCTCACTACAACAGCTCCCAATGCAAGCCAAAATTGGTGCCTGGCTGGAAGGCAACACTGGCCCAATTAAATCAGCCAACAATGCATGCTGCTGGATGGAGTCCAGAGGGTGATTCCTTGCCAGAGAACCTTATGACTGCATGAAGCTTGTTCATGTGCTTATGACTGCAGTGCTGGTTTCCAAGGGCTCAAAGCTAGACAATGACACAAAGAATGTAGTCCTTGCAGTTGCATACTTGCTGGAGGGTGACATCTTTGACCAGACCTCCAAGGTTTTTGCAGATGCAGTGGCATCCAAGGTCCTTAGTAGCATCAAGGGTGTCATCAACTGCCTGACATTGTCATCAGAATTTGTTTCAGCCACCAGCACTTTCCAAGCAAAGACTACCCTTGCTCTCAAGGGCATCTCCTCATAGCTCAAGACTATTGTGAGCTCATTCAGCAAAGTCATTGAATGACTTTCTGTGGTGCTCATTCCTAGCACCACCTCCCCAAAGCCCTTTGGGCTGATATTATGTCTGCTGGCCTGTACCCCAGTGCTCAGTCTGTTCCTGCCCAGTTCAACCCCAGCATCCCCACCCAGCACATTTGAATGCAGCAGTGGCTGCTCTGCAATGCCAAGACAGTCCTGGTAGAGGTTGATACTTCCTGCACCAATGCCTCTCAGGACTGTTCCCCTGCTGGAAATTTTGGTTTGCATAAGAGAATCAATGACTACTTTGTCCAGATTGATGAGGCAATGGCTGCCCTGGCAGCTGTCAGTGGCATTGCACCCACTCCTCCTAAGACAACAGTATGCAGCATTATAGCCCTTGAGCAAGGCACATACCTACTCAAGCTGGACTTGGCTGAATTGGCTGCAAGGTTTAGGAGCTACACATAGGACCCCAACTGGGAACTGGCCAGGACTTGTCTGGGCAGCTTGGCATGGGTCTTTGGCAAGGTGTACAACCTTATTGTTTGCTTTGTTCCTTGTGGGGGAATCTTTGACCCCTCCAATGCTGACAACATAGCTGTGCTTGAAGCTGAGAACTACCTCCTGGTAGGCTTATCACCACAGCCTCCTGGCTAAAGAGAGTGGAGGATCATTCTCCAAAACAGGCTGTTGCCTTCCTCAAGGTGACTTGCAACTTGGCTGAAGCTGCTAACCTTTTACTCTGTGAGCATGTATATGTTGTGGGTCACCATGTCATTGTCTAGAAGGACATCAGGGAGCCTCTGCACTGCAACAAATGCTAGCAGTTGGCCATTTCTGAGCCAAATGCAAAGGTGTAAAGCATTATGCTCACTGTGCAAAGGAAGGGCACATTGTTGACAACTGTCCTGCAGGCTCTCAAGTGAGGTGCAATTTTATGTAGGGATGACTCTGCTCACTTGAGTGTGGCATGCAGTTGCCTAGCCTTCAGGAAATGCTGTGATGACCTGGATATTCACTATTCAGAAAATAGCATGCCATACTTTCCTATGGGTGACCCTTCCACATGGATCTCGAACCCCAGGAAGCTTTTCAACTCCTCCCTAGCACCCACTTTGTGGGTTGAGTCTAGTGCTCTGCTGGCCCCAGGGCCCAGCCTGTGCTTCCAGGCCTCACTTCTTGACTTTCTGAAGCCAAGCACTCAGAGCTCTCTACCTCCCCCTCCATTGCAATGAGTCATGTCCACAGAGCTCTGTTGCATCTACATATCTGGCAGCAGAACATTTGCAAATTGAACATAGCCCAGGCTGTGCTGCTCAACATGGCTGACTCAAACAACTGGGATGTACTGGCTCTCCAAGAGCCCTACCTGGACAAACTCAGTAATACAAGGGCATCTTTGCAGTGGGCAGTTCACTACTCACCCATGCACCATCATGATGGGAGTTCCCATCCATGCTCCATTCTTCTTATCAATGCTAACATATCCACAGACACCTACACCTTCCTCAATGTTCTGTCACTGGTCATCACAGCTATCTGCTTCAATGGGGTCAATGGGTGCCTGGCCCTTTTTAACATCTACAATGACTGTCTGCACAACAACAGTCTGTCCAGTCTTTCCTCTTTTCTTCTTTCTCATTCTTCTACCATCTGTCCCTCTAACAGAGATCATATGCTCTGGCTTGGTGACTTCAACAGGCACCATTCTCTTTAGGAGATGGTGGAGGATTGTCACCTCAATTTCTCTGACAGGGACTTATGGCTTCTTTTCCATCTTATAGATGCCTACAACATGAAGATAGCCCTCTCTCTGAGGCTACTCACTCTCCAAACTGCCAGCTACCATTGGACTTGCCCAGATAACATCTGGCATTGGTGGGTCAATATAGACTCCATAGTCTCCTATGACATCATCCCATTGCTTAGGCCTCTGCTGGCAGACCATTTACCAGTGATCACAGTTCTGTAGCTTCTGCTTCCCTATGCCATCATTGCTCCTTCACAGGACTTCAGGGCAGTTGACTGGAAGCTTTCAACATTGCTCTTGAGGAGAAGTTGATACTCTGCTCTCCAGCTCAGCTGATTATGATGGCTGAGGCAATCTACTTCAAAGTTTTGATGCTGACAGTGCTGATTTAGGAAGTGATAGCTAATGAGTCCATTGTTCTGATACACAAGCTGTGCCCTTTCATTAAATGTTGATGGACAAAGCAGCTGACAGCTCTTAAGTGGGCATGCAACAAGGCCAACAACTAGGCTTACAAATACCAAAATGTAGCAGGCCACCCATTGCAAGCTGAGGCAGACCATCTCTCATGTCAAATGGTAGATGCTATCCATCAGGCTAAGGAGCAACACTGGGTCAAGTGGCTGGGGAGCATTGATGCCAGACAGATTAACATGGCTAACAAATATGTAGTAGAGGACCCCACTGACTACTCTAACAAGCACATCCCTGAGCTTAAGACAATGGTCAATGGTGTCCCAGGTTGGGCAACCATGAACAATGCCAAGACCAAGGTCCTAGCTAAGTTTTTCTTCCCTCCTCCCCCTCCTTCTTCCACTATTCTGTCTATGGTGTATCCATGCCTGTTGCCAGATATCTGTTTCCTCAATTGGAAGTGTATCTCAGCAGCTATTGCTCAGCTGCAGCCTTAAAAGGCCCCAGGTTCTGATGGGATTCCCAACATGGTACTGAAGCAGTGTGTCAACACCCTGCTGAATCACCTGTACTACATCTTCCATGCAGTACTCAAGCTAGATGTGTATCATGACAGCTAGCTGGTCTCAACCACCCTTGTTCTGTAGAAATCAGGCAAGCCAGCTTACAATGAGGCCAAAGCTTACTGCCTCATAGGCCTGCTCAATACAATTGGAAAATTCCTTTCTACCATTGTAGCTGCTGACCTTTTCTTCCTTACAGAGAAGCACAACATGTTGCCCTTAGGGCAGCTCAGTGGCCATTCTGACTGCAACACATTCAATGCAATGCATTTAGTCATGATCAAGGTCAAGGATGCCTGGCATGCTAGTAAAGTGGCCTTGGCCTTCTTCCTTGATATCCAGGGGGCCTTTTCCCAATATGGTATGTGATCACCTCATCCACAATATGAGAGAGCAAGGAGTTCTGGAGTGCTATATATATCTCACAAGGAAGGTGCTTACAGGATACCACACATGGCTCAAGTTTGATGATGTCATGTCCAATCTCATTGACATTCTGAACAGCACTACTCAAGAATGCCTGCTTTTTCTAATTTTCTACACATTTTACAATGCCCCCCCTTATTCTTGCAGCTTCTCTGAGCTCTCACTCTGAATCTTCCTTTGGGTTTGTGGACAACTCTATGATGCTCACCATTGCCCATACACTTTGCAAAGCCCACTGCATACTTGCCAACATGATGCAGTGTGCTAATGGTAGCTTTTAATAGTCTATCTCTCACAATTCCCTCTTTGAACTATCTAAGCTTGCATTTATGAACTTTTCCTGCTCCCACCATAATGCCATCCCAGAGGATCTCACCCTGACTAGGGTAAACCCTGATGGCTCAGCCACCATCCAGACTGTTAAGACAGTCACCTCATACAAGTACTTGGGAGTGGTCTTTGACCCAAAGCTGAGATAGAATGCCCATTGTCAGAAAGTGGTGGCAAAGGCTGCTTGGTGGACTCTACAAGTAAGGTGCCTATCCAGGATATCTGGTGGTATGCCCCCTCATTGCATACAACAGCTTTTCAACACAGTGGCTGTCCCAGCCATCACATACATGGCCAATGTCTAGTACATCAACATCTATGACTCTTCCTCTGGGAAGAGACTTGAGTCAGTCATGGTGACTAACAAGCTTGTCCCAGCCCAGAGATGAGCTGCTAAGCTCATGATTGGGGTGCTGAGCACAACTGCTGGGGATGTCATGGACTTGCATGTAAATCTCCTTCTAGTTGAGTTCTTATTCCAGAAGGTGCTCTGCAAAGCCATGATACATTTGTCCTCTCTGCTGCACTCCCATTCCTTTTACATATTGATTCACAGAGCTGCCAAGCACTATGTCACCTGATATAAGTCTTCCCTCCACTGTCTGTTCTTTGTCACTGGAGTTGATCCATCCAAGATTGAGACAATTGAGCCTGTATATTGTTGCCCAAACTACTCTCCTTCTTTCTTGACACATATCAAGGAGGATAAAGATGCAGCACTAGTGGTGGCAGACAAGATCTTTTGTTTGGCACCCACATTTGTATACTGCAATGGCTCAGAATATGAAAATTGTATTAGGGCTGGTGCTGTGCTTTATATCTGGAGCTGCAAGAAAGTCTTGCTACAGCTTCATCTAGGCCCCAAGACAGAACACACAGTTTATGAAGCCAAGATTGTAGGATTCATCTTAGGCCTACACCTACTAACTATCCTAGGCCAGCACCTCTCAGGGCAAGTCATCATTGGCAGTGATAGCTAGGCCATGATCCTGGCCTTGCTCAATCAATGCCCCCATCCTGCACACTATCTCCTCAATTGGGCTCACTTGGCTGCTGAGCATCTCCACTCCAAGCAGAACAGACTCACAAGAGCACACAAGTGCTGTCAGGTTGCTCAGCACAGTGAGAAGTGGGTGGACCATACTCATGATGTCATTGACTTGTAGATGCATTGGACCTCTGGCCATGTCAACTTCACCCCTAACAAGCATGCAGACAAACTAGCCAAAACAGCAGTGCAGGGCTCTTCAAGCAACAAAAAGTCACTCCCAGTTGTATTATGAAAAGCTCCCCTCCCAATCAGCATCCCTATGACCTGCTAAGCAGTCCTTGAAATGCTCTGTCTTGCATGGAAGTCTCATTGGAGGAAGTCTTCCCAATATTCAGATGTCCACATCATTGATCAGTTCTTCTCCTTCAAGAAGTCCATGTACTTAGTCCAGTGTCTGAACCATCACAAATCTGCCCTTGTTACCCAGCTCTACACCCAACACATCCTACTTAACCACCACCTCTTTTGCATCCATTGTTCTGAGACCCCCATGTGCCCCCACTATGGAACCCTCACTGTTGAGAATGTCTGTTACTTTCTGTTAGTATGCCCCCACTACCAGTTCAAATGACATCAACATCTTTGCCAGAAGCTGAGGTGCAAAGCTGAGTCTATTTCTTACTTACTATCTACATCTGATCCCCTAAGCCCTTTGATTAGCTTCCTTCATGTGACCTGACACTTTCAGATCCATAAACCTGCTACCCCATGCTATGTACCACTGGCCCTGTCAAATCCTGGTCATACTACCTCCACTGGCCATCCTGGAGGGCATCCAACCTAATAAAATTACTCTATCTTAATTATATTCACTCATCTTCTTAATATCAGCACTAGTCTTTTCTTTCCCCACATCCTGACTTTCATTTGTCTTTAGTGGAATTGGCCCATGACTGTGATGCTTGATCCCTGCTGTCTGCTCCTGCAAGTGGCACTCATAGCAGCACCAATCAATATTCCTCCATTTTCTCTATGTTTAGGCTATAGTAGGGGAGAGTGGCCTAAAACAGCCTTGGAAAGACTGGCTTATTTATTCTCCATATATATGGGGGGGTGTTGCATTCTGTGGCTCTCATGGGTGTATTGTAGCCCCCAATGTATTGTGTACTATGGCACTATATGTTAAGCATATTAATTGAAAAAGAAAAGAAAAAAAATGGAGTTGCTGGCTGATGATATTGATGAGAATGAAATTCCAGATGATGAGCTTGAAGGACCAGAATGAGTTTTGAAGACAGCATAACAGATTCCAAATGAATTCAAATGCTTCAATTTATTAAAAGCCATTGATTTATGATGTCTGCTCTAGCCACATACAACTATTATATCATTCTTTCTACCCACTTTGCTATAGCACCTGTACTATTTGATCCATTTACTCCTGCCATCTGCCTACCATCTGCTCACCTCCACAGTCATCCCTCTTGCTTACAAACCATTGTCTTTTCTGTATAAAATGAAGAATTTGTTATATTGTTATTTTTGCTGCTCTCCTTTTATAGGTAAGTGAGTAATTATTGATGTAGGAGGTAAGATGGATACTACACACCACCTTTTAAGCTTTCTTTACATAATTCTACAACAAAATGTAAGAATAGTGAGTCAAAGAACAAAATCAGATGTTGGTAACATATTTCTCTGTTTATAAAGAACATATTCTTTCAATAAGTTTTGAAATCACATTTGAGGCTGTTGAGATACTCTAAAAGCCAGGCTCACATACCTTAGTTCCTGAAATAATATTAAGATAAAAACAAGTTAAAGATAAAAATTTCATCAACTTATTAATCTGTGTAATTAGTGTAATTAGTTTTTACAATAGCTAACTTTAGATTTGAAGTATGATGCCAGTACAAGTTAAAAGATGGCAGATTTGAGGCTTGCATGGATGTCTGGTATAGTAGTTGTATTTGTATTTGTTATGGACAAGTCTGGTATTAATATTAAAATTGTGGAATTTTTTGCTAGAGCAGTTGGCTGTGGAGATGAAGTTGTTTGGCCCATGTTGGTGCTAATGGTGGCCCTATTTGTTGAAAATCTGCTATTTGATATTTTATTGATAGTTGCTATAGCTGCCATGGTGACAATGACTTTGGTCACTAGAATGAACCTATTGTTAGTAACAATGTAAATAATGTGACTAATGGCATACAGTAAATTGGTAATTATGGTTGTAGTTAACATGGATGTAATTGCCCCTACATTTGACATCAAAATAGATATTGAGGTATCAAAGCATTGTACCTCTGCTACTGAGAGTATTGCAATGTCCCCATTATACAATGATGATGTAATACAACTACTAATAGAGAATTTATCATTCACATGTAAGGTGTCATCATTCATTTTGAACAGTGGTAGCATCATCAAGTGTTGGATGTTTATACTTTACCTTTTTATGAAGCAACTTTGACAACAATTTGAAGTGGTTTTGAGCTCATGTAGACTTTACTTATCCAGCATTGAAACTTCCATTTATCATTGCACAGTCAGAAAAGAAGAAGCCAAATTCAGAATTGTTGAGCATCTCCCCAACATAATAAGCATGAATGTCATTGCTAGCTTTGCTCCAACTCTCTGGAGCTAATTTTTTCTTCAGTGCAAATTAAATTTGGTGAGCCCTTTGTTCTATAAGCTTAAGAACTTTGCAATAGATGGGTTCTTTAGAAGTGTCTTTAAGTAACAATTGTGGTCTTCATCATCAAGCTCATCACTTTAAGATTTTAATCAATGTTCTTACTTTTTTAGGTGTAGTTGCTAATCCATTCCATTTATGAGGCTTCTACATGCTTTCTTGAACCCTTAAGCTGTTTAGAATTTAACTTTGGAATATAATATTTTGAAAAGAGGTGTGGGAAGTGTTGATTAGTAATAGGATCATTTGCAGGTTAATTTGAGGACATAATTTGTTTGTTTTTGAATAATTTGAGTTAGAATTTGTTGAACAATAATCTGTTTATTATGTGAATCAAGCTTAGTAGGACAGCCTTCAAGATGGTCTTTCTTATCCATCTCCAACTCTCTACCAAAGTGACTTTCTTAAACCAGTTTTAATCTCAAATTAATACAGAGCAGAAAAGCAACAGTAGAGCATTGTACAAGAGGAGTAGCTTTCATGATGGTGGCAAAAAGTCAAGATGTAGTTCAACTAACTTGAATTGCTTTCAACCATATCCAAGCATAGTCACATGTCTTTGTTTATGTTTAATTATGCAACTTACTCTTTATTTCTGGCTGAAATAGGAATAAACCACAAAGTTAAAGACTCAAAAACTGTCTCAATAAGTGATTATTTTAGTATAACTATTATCACATCAGTTTCAATGCAAATTATGCAAGCCTAAATGCAATTTGTAGTTGCAATAACATAGCATTTTACATGATTGATTCAAAATTTAGGTACTCTTAATTTTTCATGCCAATGTCATCTTTTAAAAAGTATGAAACATTGGAACAGTCTTTGAGCCACTGTATCCTGAAGGAGTGTGTCAGTGCAAAGACAAGATAAGATTATTTGCTCTCTCATTGGTGCTCAAAGATTTATATTCTAAAGATGTTAAGAATGTATTGCATTGTACAAATTATACATGTTAAAAGAGTGAAAAGAGGCAATTGGAAAAAAAGAAGTTGAATGAGGAGGTCACTTTTTTATATAATGTATTTTATATATATAAATTCAGGATCAAATGTTAAGAATAGCTTATTCAAAGAGAAAGTAGATATATGAAATCTTACACATGCCTTTCAGGAGTGCTATATATAATCATCAATCTTTGAAACCCATTATGTCCTCTAGCCTTTATCAGACTTGGCAGACTCAAACTTTATGATGTTGATGACATCACACTTGGAAAACCTGACATATATATTGATATTATCAACACAGGCCTCAAAAGCAAACTAGTTAAGAAGTAGAAGATAGTCATCAACTCAATCATATCAACCATATTGTCACCTTATCACTAGTCAATTTGCTATTATATGCTTGTATTATCTAACTAAAAATCATGCTTGCCATCCTTTTTATCCTTTGCTAATCTTTAAAGCCCAGAGTGATGTTACTTCTACTATGTAGCCTTCATGAAGAAGTATTAATCTTTTGAGCACACAATTTCTCTTGTTGCATTAACATTATAACTAGGACACATAAAAACCACAGACTTAATGCATTTGAACATCAATAACTTTGATTGATTGATTGATTGATTATATTTCATATCTGTTGGGGCCTTGCTCTATGTCAAGTTCTACAAAGTATGGAAGTCTATTTATGTTGCTTGTCATTATACATTCATTTACTATATTTATAGTTGTGCCCATAGTCAAGCATAATACTATAAATATTATAGTATGCCCTGCTTGGACAATGTATGCTGTATTAAGTTGGTTAGTGTGTGAATGTGGTGACTTCTCATCACCTCCAACTTCCATTATCCCTTCCCTTACTTCTCCCTGAATTCTGCTTTTTCTGATAGAATTTGTCAAGTATAAGTCTTCATAAGATCTCTCAAATTGATTGTAAAGTTAATGAACTAGAAAGAATCTCCACTGTCTCCTTATGCCTTTAGTCCTAAGCCATGGTCCTGCTCATCCCTCATTGATGTTTGACATATGTATGACACTCTAGTATCTGATGTCTGACCATCTTTGATATCCAATAACATATATTGCATTTGAGTAAATCTCTCTGGTTTCACTAATGTAGATACTGGTTGAGAGGACAGTGGCCTGTATGTTATTAAAACAGAATGGAAGCATGTCTCTTCAGCAAACTCTCCATAATCTCAATGGCCATCTTTATTTTTGGTGCATCTGAGTCTATAGCTTATAACTTCTCAAATCTTGATGACTGCTAAATTTGTTGTTTTATCTCCTTCTATTATTCCTTTTGATATATTTCCATAACTGCAGTCTTAATCACTTTTAGGGGCTTCTAAGTGCCTAGTCCCTTGGTCTCAGTTTCATCCTCACCTACTGCCCTTTTCACTTCTTTCTCATTGTCTGAAATGTCCTTATGCCTAAACATCCAGCATAATTTAATCCTAATGCCCTTATTGATTTCCTTGACCCTTTAGATCCCTTCTGAGACTTCATTCACCAAATATCTCACTGTCCCTTATTTCATAGACTTCAACATTTTTATCCTTATCTGATTATCTGTTCCTATTGTTACATTCCTTATCCTTTTTCTACTTTCCACCTCTTTCCTTAGCAGCTCCAGCCTTAGCATCTGCTTTACACACTCTTTTTCAAACACCATATGTTTCCTATCTGATCTCAAGCATTTCCTCATCATTTTGACCTCCTTCTCAAATCTCTTATATAGTACTGCTGCAGCCTCTATCCATCCTCCATGTTCTGACTCATCTGAGTAAATTCTGACCTTTGCTTTGTTGCCTCTCTCTCTTTACTTTGCCTTCTCTGCCATCTCATTTATCATCACTATGACTAGGCACTCCCACATGCCAGACTATTGCAATTTGTCATGGCCAAAACCTTCACTATAATGTCAAGTAGTGTGATTGGCTTGTATGAGTTTGAATTGTTATAGTCATTCTTTTTTGGTTTCCTTAACACCATTGTTCTGAAAACCTTCCACCTTTCTGAGTATACAGTTGTGAACAATCAAACACAACAAATTAGATATCTCAGCAATGAGAATTTTTGGAAACAAGCTGACTTCAGATCTGAACTCAACTCATTGAAATATGTCAAAAAACACCCCTTCAAAGTTTTTCCTATCAGTAGTTCAGAACTGCTAAAATTTGAGCATTTTTATTGGAGTTTTGGCTATTTAGAGTACTTATATCTATTGAAAGACAGCCTCAATAAACATCATAGCATGCTGGAAACTTGGCAATGCTGTTTCTGCTTCTGTATTACTCAAGCAGCTGCTTTGTCAGTTAGCCCCATATGATAAGCATTCATAAAGCACCAAGTTTGGTTGATGAATTGTCAAATCATGGTCTCTGGATATGCATCAAGATGTTTCACTGCAACTTCCTTTTGTAAAGGGATGGTCTCCCTAGGACTGTTTGACTCCATTCTAGGCTTAATCTGAGGATGATCCACCATTCTAGCTCATCTAACATATTGCCTGTCATGCCCTACACCCTTCTATCCCCATTAGTTGTCTTCTATAAATCACATGCTTGAATCTTACTCAATATAGATTAATTGTTTGCCCAGCTTCCATACATACTGCTAACAGATAAAGTAGTTATGTTAGTCATTATTTCTAGCAATGTAGTATATAGGACAGTATGCAGAATAGAATATCCTCAGACCAAACAATAGCAGTATTTCTCAGGGCTATCTACTAAACCAATTGTAAGAATCCCAGCATCACTACCTTTGCTTTAGCTTGCTGTGCTCACTTCTTGCCTGACTCTTTGCCACTTCTTAGCTCCTTTGACTCTTGCTTGTTGCTTGTGCTGGCCTGCTCTTGCTGGATTTTATTCACAGAGTGTTTGTTCCCTTATAGGTTGTTTGGTCTCCTATGCCGTCTGCCTCTCTAACCCACAACACTCAATTCTATCCCCTACCATGTCTGATGACTATAACTTTCACTCTACCTCTTTGACTCACTCCTCTATGGCAGCTCCTTTAGCTCATCTACTTAGTGTTGCTTCTGGCACTCCTCTGGTTCCTGGGACTGGGCTGTCAGGAAACTGCCCATACTGGACCCCCTAATTTGTTTCCTTTGTTCCAAGCCCATCTTTCATTGCTGTCCTCCCATCTTCTGGTGACAAATACTTTCAACCCATGGCTACTTTTTGGTCACATTTTTATGTGGTTATGTGCTGTGGGTCCAGAGATTGAGGCCATTTATGATGGATTTCTATTTTTGGTACAATCCCCAGAGTTATGGCAATTTCCGGAGTTTGCACCTTGGAGTTAGGGTTAGAAGTTTTCCTAAAGTGTCACACCTGGCCAAAGAGCTCCTTAGACTTGTTCTCTTTGGATCTCCCTCTGCCAAGTGAGTAGTTATGTCCATAGACTCTTGTACAGTACTAAATGGACTCTGGATCTCCCTCTGCCAGTTGTGCAACTTAGTCACAGCCTCCAGAGGTCACCCTTACAGCAGAACAAGTCTCTAGTTTTGGTCTGGGAGCCCCCTTTTCCATTGTTTCGAAAAGTCAATACAATTGGGTCAATTGTTCTGATAAGTCAGTGCAACTAAAAGGTCTCTTCCCTACCAGCAACTTGTTACTCTCCGTGTCTTCACTATGACTCAGCCAGCCTCTCCAGCACCTTCCCTTGACACTTCAAGCCCCTAGGATGAAGCCTGGAGTTGCTTGTTGGCTCTAGAGACACAGATCCAACTTACCCAAGCTTCTCTTACCTCCCACACTGTCAAACTCACTAGACTACATCAAACTATTGAAGCTGTGTCCTTCTCCCTCCAAACCCTTCTAGAATGCCTCCTCCTTGCTCCTATCACTCCCCCTACACCCTCTGCAGCTGCAGGAAGGTCTGCTCTGCCCCCTACTTCAGTCCTCCCAGCTTCTCACTCCAAACTTCCCTGCTCTACACTTTCTGATGTCTTCAATGGGGACTGTAAAGTTAGGAAACATTTCCTCCAGTCCTGTATCACCTATATTCAGCTGAGTGGCAAAGCTTTTGCCTCTGATGCCTTCAAGATTGCCTAGGTCCTTTCTTATATGAAGACAGGCCAAGCTTTAACCTATGCATTACACATCTTCTGGCATCTAGGAAGAGTAAAGAGTTTTACTAGGTGGACAGAGTTTAAGAAGGATTTCCAAGCAGAGTTCTTCCCCCTCAACCCAGCTAAGACTGCTGCCCTCTCTCTTTGAGACTGAAATCAGTATAGTCAGGGGAAGTGGTCCTTAAATGAGTCTATTGACTCATTCTGTGCCTTGGTCAAGCAGGCTAGGTATTCAGATAGTCTTCAGCTCTGCCTCACCTTTTGGAAAAGACTTCACCCCTCTCTCATGGACCATGTTGATAATATGGCTGAAGGATGCCCCAATGATGAATATGTAGACACTTGGTATAAGGTGGCATGCAAGCAGTGGCAGCTGATGAAACACAAGCATGAGCTACAATGTACTCAACACCCTCCAGTTCCTTTTCACTCTCTGGCTATCCCTTAAGCAATTGCAATCCTCCTTGTTCCCTCTCCTGTTGTTCCTTTTTATGTTCCTTCAGCTGCTCCCCCATGCCCTCTACTCTAGAGGGTTCCTATGGATGTTGACACCTCCTGCCAGCAGTCCTTCACTCTCCTGCTATATCAACACTGTGGAAGGGCTGGCCACTTTGCCTGTTATTGTCTTCAAGAGTTGGAAGTGTGTTATCTCTCTTCATTCAAGCAGGAGGAGCTGCTTGCCCAGCTCTTAGCAGCCCAGAATGTATTAGGAGCCCCCTCCCCAGATGCCCTCCTAACAACTCTGCCCACTGAGGTTGCCCAGGAGTCAGAGGTTGCATTGGTAGAGCTAGAAGAGGATTTTTAAAGAGGCAATAGATGACTTGTATGCCCCCATTGCCTAGTGCTAATTGTTTTGCCTCTCTGTCCATAGAATCCAATATATCTGTTGCTGCCATTGGTACTATGCCCAAAATAAGAATCCCCCCCTCAGACATACAAAGTCCCCTCCCAGCTAAAGCCTCAGCTGGGAATATTCCTCCTAGATCATGCACTCAGATTCCTGCATGGGAATGTCATCTTCCCCATCATTACATTGTTGCTTCCACCCCTTCTGTCAACTCCTTGAAGCTACAACTTAAAATTGAGACAACAAACACCCAGTGGACCCAAAGTGTTGTTGCCCTGCTTGACAGTGGAGCAACAGGCCTCTTCCTGGACACAGACTATGTGCAATGATACTGCCTCACTACCCACCCCCTCTCTTGTCCAATCCTTATATACAACATTGATGGCACACTCAAAAAAACTGGCTCTATTTGCTCTGTAGTGGACCTGGTGCTTTATTATCAGGACCACTCAGAACATGCTGCTTTTGCTGTTACTAGTTTAGGAAGGCAAGACATGATCTTAGGGTTCACTTGATTATGTGAACACAACCCTAAAATTGACTGGACCAAGAGTGAAGTGAAGATGGGCCATTGTCCCCATTGTTGCCTGCCTGATCTGTAAGGAGGAGGCTCATAAGGAGCATTGAGCAAAAGTCTGTGAATGTGCTGCTATGCATGCTTGTCATGCAGGGCATCTCCCCTTTGCTGACCTCAACTTCTTGAATCCCCCCTCTCTAGCATTCTTTCATAGAGAGGCCCTCTATGAGGATGTCCAAGGTGTTGAGTGTGAACTTCAGGAGGAAGATGGATGTGAAGGAGACTTCACCAGCACTTCAGACCCAGAGTCTCCAGATGAGACTATTGAGGTAGGTGATAGGATCTATGCCATGATGCTCTGCCCTCCTCCTACAGTGGCAGAGATCAGAGCTAGTCAGACAACTTTTTGACAACTAGCTGAGGCATTTGTGGCAAATTCCCAGCCCAAATCCTTTTGTAGCACAGTTCCTCATCATCTACATGACTTTGAGGATGTATTCTCCAAGGCATCATTTGATTGACTCCCAGAGCACAAGTAATGGGACCATGCCATTAAGCTGATATCTGATGCCCAACTATCCAGTTGCAAGGTCTATCCACTTGCACCCCATAAGCAGGATGAAATGGATGTGTTCTTGCAGAAGAACCTTAGCTCTGGCAGGATATGACCCTTTAAGTCTCCAATGGCCTCCTCCATCTTCTTCATTAAGAAGAAGGATGGGTCCCTTCATCTGGTTCAGGATTATTGAGTCCTGAATGCAATGACAGTAAAGAACTGCTATCCCCTGCCACTTATCTCTGAACTTGTCAATAACCTTTGAGGTGCACAATACTTCACCAAGTTGGATGTCTATTGGGGCTATAACAATGTGCATATCAAGGAAGGAGATGAGTGGAAGGCAGTGTTCAGAACCAATCACAGACTCTTTGAACCTCTGGTAATGTTCTTTGGTCTCACTAATAGTCTAGCCATGTTCCAGATAATGATGAATGATATCTTCCATGATCTGATTATAGAGGGTGTTATTTGTGTATATCTTGACAATATCCTCATCTACACCAAAACTCTAGAGGAACACCATCAAATCACATGCATTGTTTTGGAGTGCCTCCACCAACACCAGCTCTATCTTAAGCCAGAGAAGTGTGAGTTTGAACAGACTAAAGTTGAGTACCTTGGTCTGATCATCTCTCATGGAATGGCCAAGATGAATTCAGTTAAAGTAGCAGATGTAGTGGAGTGGCCTGAGCCCAGGAACAAGAAAGTCCAGGCCTTTCTAGGGTTTGTTAACTTCTACTGGAAGTTTATCCAGGACTTCTCTCACCATGCCCATCCACTCTTTGACCTTACTGTCAAGGACACTGCATGGCAATGGAAGTCTTTGCAGCAAGTTGCCTTTGATGCCCTTAAGCAAGCAGTGACCTCTAAGCCAGTCCTCTTACTTCTTGACAATGACTCTCCCTTCTGTGTTGAAGCAAATAGCTCTGACTTTGCCACAGGAGCAGTTCTCTCTTAGCAGTCCAAGGAGGATGGCAAGTGACATCCTGTAGCCTTCTACTCTAAGATCCTTAATGCAGTAGAATGGAACTACAAGATTCATGACAAAGAAATGCTTGCCATAATTTGGTCTTTTGAAGAATGGCAGCATTTTCTTGAGGGCACATGGCACAAGTTTGAAGTCTGGACAGATCACAAGAACCTAGAGTACTTCT